>JAEAOA010002171.1:3035693-3324385 GCA_016746295.1 Potamilus streckersoni
ACAGTCCCCAGGCTGTAAGGAACTTATACTGGTAACCTTATTATTTTCATAACAGTCCCCAGGCTGTAAGGAACATATACTGGTAACCTTATTATTTTCATAACAGTCTCCAGGCTGTAAGGAACTTATACTGGTAACCTTATTATTTTCATAACAGTCCCCAGGCTGTAAGGAACTTATACTGGTAACCTTATTATTTTCATAACAGTCCCCAGGCTTCTCCTGCTGCTTCCAATTTACTGCCAACCAGATAGAGCTTTTCATGCATTTGAGGAACACACTTGATACAAATTGCTGAAAGTTATTTTAATTGCGCCTTAAAATAAATTACCTAAAACTTATAATCCTACAGCCAATGCAAAATGTGTAAATTCAGTAAAAGATGACTTTCAGTTTTCAGTGTCATGGTATCGGTGTTTCATTTCTTGTGTTACTATTTTGATTTGAAAATCCTGTAGCAGGCAAGAAGTATTAACACATAATACAAGACTGCCAAGAAACAAGAATTGAGTGTTTTGTAGAATCCCACATAAATATAAAGCTTGACTGTACTCCCACCTTATAATTATGTCCCTTAATATAATGCTGTCCCTTATTATAATACTGTCCCTTATTATAATTATGTCCCTTAATATAATGCTGTCCCTTATTATAATTGTGTCCCTTATTATAATGATGTCCCTTAATATAATGTCCCTTATTATAATACTGTCCCTTATTATAATTATGTCCCTTATTATATTGCTGTCCCTTATTATAATTATGTCCCTTATTATAATGCTGTCCCTTATTATAATACTGTCCCTTATTATAATTATGTCCCTTAATATAATGCTGTCCCTTATTATAATTATGTCCCTTATTATAATTATGTCCCTTATTATATTGCTGTCCCTTATTATAATTGTGTCCCTTATTATAATGCTGTCCCTTAATATAATGTTGTCCCTTATTATAATGCTGTCCCTTATTATAATACTGTCCCTTATTATAATTATGTCCCTTATATAATGATGTCCCTTATTATAATTGTGTCCCTTATTATAATGCTGTCCCTTATTATAATTGTGTCCCTTATTATAATGCTGTCCCTTAATATAATGTCCCTTATTATAATGCTGTCCCTTATTATAATGCTGTCCCTTATTATAATGCTGTCCCTTATTATAATGCTGTCCCTTATTATAATGATGTCCCTTAATGTAATGCTGTCCTTATTATAATGCTGTCCCTTAATTTAATGCTGTCATCAGAAAAATTATTTATTCAGATATCATGTCTTATATGATGAAGTGTCCAAAAAGTATTGGAAAAAGAAAACTCTTGTATTCATACATCATGTCTAATATGATAAGGTTTCCAACAAGTATAGGAAAAGCAAATTTTTTGTTCAAATATTGTTTGAAATTTTACTTTTAAAGGAAGTTGACATTATTGAGTCATATGCAAACTAATTGAACTGGACCCAATTCATTAGAGTATGGATTGTTAAGGTTCGCTTATATTCCTTTAATGAACCCAGCCCCAGCTATAAATATTTCTTAAGTATTCAGAATTCCCATTTTAGATCTAGATGTTAAGTTCATTTCCAGCTGGCCATTATTAATTCCAAAAGGATGCATGCATGCCCTTTTCCCAGTCACCAATAAAAACTGTCTAAATAATTAACATTTAATTTTAATCTCACTCAACATGTCTTTGTTGGATTTCAGGCTATTACTGTCCAGCTGGACAATCTGTTCGGAATCCAAGTGCCTTTGAGTGTCCAGCTGGGTACATGTGTTCCACTGGGTCCACAAACTACTCATTGTGTCCATCTGGGACATACCAGGATGAAACAGGACAGTCCACATGTAAACAGTGTCCTGCTGGATATTTTTGTAATAATATATATGGACCAATCACCAGCTATACAGCATACATTTGTCCCTCAGGTATGTAATGATACTCTACTGCTGGATATTTTTGTAATAATATATACAGACCAATCATGTGGCCCCGAGTGGCCGAGTGGTCTCACCTCTGTCTGCCTGTGTTCGAGTGTAGGATTCGGCTAATGTAGATATGTTAGAAAGCTTGCCAGTAGCTTCTCGTGGGTCGGTGGTTCTCTCCGGTGATTTCCCGGTTTCTTCCTCCACCATTAATACTGGCCGCCATGAATAGCCTATCGTTTGCTGAAAAATGGCGTTAAGCCCAACAACAACAACAACAACAACAACAACAGACCAATCACCAGCTACACTGCTTACATTTGTCCCTCAGGTATGTAATGATAATCCACTGCTGGATATTTTTATAATAATATATACAGACCAATCACCAGCTACATGGCTTACAAAATAAAAATAATGAGGTTGGGGTCGGCAACCCACTTAAAACGACATCACAAACCAGTTTTGGGTTGCAACCACTATTCTGATGCAGATTCAGGTACTATGTAATTAGAACAAAGTTTGGATGATCAAATATAACAAGTGCACAGAATAAAGACTAATCGTATTTCTAATGATCACAAGTAAACAGGAATAAAGATTTCCTCTTTCTTTTACAAATATACACTTATATAAAGAAATAATGTATTGGTAATTTAGTAATGAAATGATAATATGAGGGTACTGCAATAGTCAAAAGGAATTTGATGTAATTATTTACTAATTTACCTAATGTAATAAGCATTTAATAAAATTGATACTAGATGAGGAAACAAGGGGCAAGGCCCCCAAAAGGGCCCACACAATTCTAATTCGGGGTCTCCTGAGTGTATCTTTTGTATCTCTTTTCTTGGAAAGCTGCCAAAAATGTTGATACCTCTATGTACTTTTTTCAGGTTTTTACTGCCCTAATGGAACCAAATCATCAAGTCAGTATCCATGCCCGTCTGGAACATTCAATAACATCACTGGTCTGAAAGCTTCTTCAGAATGCTTCCCTTGCCTTGGTAGGTTGAACAAAAAGAATTTAGGTTTATGATTATAGTTACAATGGTACAATTAAGTCTTGCATATGAAGATACAATTTCAACATACTGTATATATTTGTGTTTAAGTCAGATCTCGCTGCAAGCTAAATAAATTCAGATCCGCCATCACATAATGTGATGGCAAATCTGGGTCTGAACTGTCTGTAAAGACTAGCAAATACAACAAACAAGACAGACACTTATCTGCCTGCACAAAGGTGAGTGTTTATTTTGTTGGCAGTTACATGTGACTTAGATGTGAGTATATGTGATTGGTTTGTTTTGGCACAATGTTTCGTATTGGTACATTGGTTTATTTTGGTACATTGGTTTATTTTGATACATTGGCTTGGTGTGGTACATTGGCTTATTGTGGTACATTGGCTTGTTGTGGTACATTAGTTTGTTTTGGTACATTGGCTTGTTGTGGTACATTGCTTTAATTTGGTACATTGGCTTGTTGTGGTACATTGGCTTGTTGTGGTCATTAGTTTGTTTTGGTACATTGGCTTGTTGTGGTACATTAGTTTGTTTTGGTACATTGGCTTGTTGTGGTACATTAGTTTGTTTTGGTACATTGGATTGTTGTGGTACATTGGCTTGTTGTGGTACATTAGTTTGTTTTGGTACATTGGCTTGTTGTGGTACATTAGTTTGTTTTGGTACACCTATAACCATGCATTGATGGGACAAGAAACATGGTCTTGTTTATGAGGGAAATGTTTAGGCAAGAACAATGATGGCACCATCTTGTCAAAATCTTGCTTCAGTTTATAGACTTTTATGGTGACTCCTATAATCTGTCGAAGTGACAGTAGCCCTTTGTTGTGCTTTTGATTAAAGCAACAAAATCATTCCTTTATAATGAAGATTGCCAAAATGGCATAAGAACGAGTGATATGTCTTTGGTTATATATCAGGCTTTTATACAAATACAATAGCAAACTTTATATGTTATATAATGGTGATTATTGTCAATAAATAAGTTCCAACTTTTCATTTACAGAACTAGTGAACTTTTAAAAAAAAATACAATTTATTTTAAAGTTTGAATTGTTGTAAAAGTTGATTTTCAATTTTAGAAAATTTACTTTAAATATATTATAGGTTATTGAACCTCTGCAATTTAGGCACAAATTAACACTACTTGTCCATTTTTGATGACATTTTGAAAAGATGCAAGGAACTGTGTCAACTTTAAGGTTAATTTGGAATGATGCAAACTATAATTTGTGGACTTGAGATTAATTTGCAAAGATGCAAGTTACCATGTGGACTTAAATTAGTTTTTTAAGATATATTCAAATATGTGGACTTCAGATTAATTTGGAAAGATGACAGAAGCAGTATGGATTTGAGATTAATTTGGAAATATGACAGAAGCAGTATGGATTTGAGATTAATTTGGAAATATGACAGAAGCAGTATGGATTTGAGATTAATTTGGAAAGATGAAAGTTACCATGTGGGTTTTAAGCAACGAATGTCATGTTTTCTTAGACTTATTTTACCTATTTGGATACATACAGTTTTCTGATGTCATCAGTAAAAAAATGTAAGAATTAGCATTCTGTACAAGTTTGTTTTCTTTTGTAATAAAAGAAAGAACTCGTTAGAGCTATTAGGTGTGTATACTAGTTTATAATAATGTGTTGTTAGTAATTTATCAAATAAGAACAACAACTATACAGTGTTTGATGTCAGATGACATTTGCCAGGGTAACAGACTTTTAATATTCATAATGTAGTGATAATGAACTCTTTCTATTGGGAAAACATTTGCCATAGTATGAGTAAAGAATTTGGATTCTGAATTATTGATATTGACAATCTTGTTTTAAATTAACTATGCACTGCATGGCACTAATTACTAGTAATGTACTTCCTTTGAGAAAACAATCCTGCAGAATAAGACTTGAATTTTCCTTAACAATCATTTTCAGGTGGTTTCTACTGTTCTGGAGGAACTGTATATCCAGCAACACTCTGTAGCAGTGGATATTACTGTCGCACAGGCGCCATGACAGCTGCTCCAATTCAGGGAAATTATTCTAACACATGTCCAGCTGGTTACTATTGTCCTCAGGGAACAGAAGAGCCAATCCCGTGTCCAGTTGGGACATTCTCCAATACATTACGCCTGATGAATGAATCTAACTGTACGCCATGTACTCAGGGTAGGCATTTATCAAAATATGCAATTAAAACAATATTTGAAATCATTCTACATATAAGATATTACAGGCTACTATTTCACTGGATAATTGGTTTAAAATATTTGTAATAGTTACCATCTATAGAATCCATCCTCATCATCAGCTCTGTAGATCTCACAATATTTCATTTCTCCATTGCTTGCATATGTTCAAAGAACTTCTAGTGTAAGTATACATCAATCATGTTGCACAGTTGGCTGTTATCCCAATTTGATACATCACTGGTTGGTTTTCAACCCCTATCACAAATGCAGAAGGATCATTTAGTGTTACCCTAATCTGTCCATCCTTCCATAATACAAGTGTTTAAGACAATGAATTTATATACATTGCAAAATAGCAGATGGAGGACAATAATAATCTTTGAACACATTTCTTATATATATATATATATATATATATATATATATATATATATATATATATATATATATATATATATATATATATATATATATATATAGTGGTTTCTGATTTGTTTAGTTTTTATTATTATCTTAGTTAATTTGATTGAGTCACTTATATATATTTTCAATTTCTTACATCACCATCAGGTTACTATTGTAATGGCCTGGGCCAGACTACAACAACAGGAAAGTGTACTGCAGGTTACTATTGTGTATCAGGATCTAGTAACCCTGCTCAAGCCATCTGTCCTGCAGGCAAATACTGCCCAGAGGGTAAGTGGTTTTTTTGTAACATGAGGTCAATTCATGCTGTTAATACAGGTAATTTTCTGTAACAGTCTGGACAAGAACATATGAACAGGAAAGTGTAATGTAAGTTACTATTGTGCATCCAGCCCCAGCCATCTGTCCAGCAGGGAGATGCTGTCCACAGGGCAAAGCTCAATATTGCACAGTGTCACTTCATAATGTAATGCATGTGACTATTGTTGCAGTTTGGAGCAGACTGCACCAACAGGGAAGTGTAATGCAGTTTACTGTTTATCAGGATCTAGTAACTCTGCCACTGTGACAACATTCAGTTCTAAATTAGATCATGTATACAGGATATTAATTAACTGTATAACACAGTGTCAGTTGATGGTGTATTGCTAGGCTAGGTAATGTAGATTGCTATTTGTTTTATGCTACTCAGAGGTGAAACATGCATCAGTTTTCTGGCAGTGATTGTAACATTACTGTTGAGTCTGTCAAAAAGTTTGAAAGTCATGTACATTAAATTTTGGAATAATATTAGTGTATATGCCTTAAGCATGTATCCTGATGTAGTTGGATTTCCTGTCTCACCAGCAGGGCTGTTACTGTATTGGTTGTGTCAAATTAACAATTTTTATTTGGGTTTTTGAAAGTCATATAATCTAAATCAATTGCTAAATTCCATTGAAAATGGTACAATTTTATCATATGCCCATGATTTGTACAATGTTACTATGTGCCTAATATTTGTACAATGTTACTAATTTCCCATTGTTTGTACAATGTTACTTTATACCCATGATTTGTACAATGTTACTATATGCCCATTATTTGTAAATGTTACTATATGCCCATGAGTTGTACAATTTTATTATTTGTCCATGATTTGTACAATGTTATTATTTGCCCATGATTTGTACAATGTTATTATTTGCCCATGATTTGTACAATGTTATTATTTGCCCATGACTTGTACAATGTTTTTATTTGCCCATGATTTGTATGGTGATATGATAGTATTATCTGCCTCACCTACTCAAGAATTCTGCCACCAGAATACCATTTAGAGGTCATATAATGTATTTTACAGAATCTGATTGTAAAAGTATCTTTTTGAAGCATGTGTGATGAAATTTATGGAAGTCTTCCAAAATAGAGTAGAATTTTATAAGCATTTCAAAGTTTTACACAGCATACTTATGAAATTCAAATTAAAAATTTATGCTGTTTTTTTTTTCAGGTACTTACACTCCATCTAGTTGCCCACCAGGAACATTTTCAAATAATACAGGTCTTACAGCAGCAACAGAATGTATGACCTGCACTGCAGGGTCCTATTGCCAAATGGCTGGCCTTATAGATGATCAAGGGCCATGTGCCCAGGGATACTACTGTCCCAAAGGTACAGTACATGTACATGGATGCAGACAGAATAGACTAACATAGTAGACATTATCTGACATATCGAATACATTTCTATCATGTTCTACATGTTTTGCATGAAATAATGAGTAGGAAGAGCATTGTAGACCCTGGCATGACATCACATGACATCACATGACAAATTAAGTTCTACATCATTTGCATATAAATACTAAAATAATATTAGACCCTGGCATGACATCACATGACATGACAGCAAATTAAGTTCTACATCATTTGCATATAAATACTAAAATAATATTAGACCCTGGTATGACATCACATGACATGACAGCAAATTAAGTTCTACATCATTTGCATATAAATACTAAAATAATATTAGACCCTGGTATGACATCACATGACATGACAGCAAATTAAGTTCTACATCATTTGCATATAAATACTAAAATAATATTAGACCCTGGCATGACATCACATGACATGACAGCAAATTAAGTTCTACATCATTTGCATATAAATACTAAAATAATATTAGACCCTGGTATGACATCACATGACATGACAGCAAATTAAGTTCTACATCATTTGCATATAAATACTAAAATAATATTAGACCCTGGTATGACATCACATGACATGACAGCAAATTAAGTTCTACATCATTTGCATATAAATACTAAAATAATATTAGACCCTGGCATGACATCACATGACATGACAGCAAATTAGGTTCTACATCATTTGCATATAAATACTAAAATAATATTAGACCCTGGTATGACATCACATAACATGACAGCAAATTAAGTTCTACATCATTTGCATATAAATACTAAAATAATATTAGACTCTGGCATGACATCACATAACATGACAGCAAATTACATTGTACATCATTTGCCTATAAATACTAAAATAATATTAGACCTTGGTATGACATCACATGACATGACAGCAAGTTAAGTTCTACATCATTTGCATATAAATACTAAAATAATATTAGACCTTGGTATGACATCACATGACATGACAGCAAATTAGGTTCTGCTTTCATTTGCATATAAATACTTAAATAATATTAGACCTTGGTATGACATCACATGACATGACAGCAAATTAAATTCTACATCATTTGCATATAAATACTAAAATAATATTAGACCTTGGTATGACATCACATAACATGACAGCAAATTAAGTTCTACATCATTTGCATATAAATACTAAAATAATATTAGACCTTGGTATGACATCACATAACATGACAGCAAATTAAGTTCTACATCATTTGCATATAAATACTAAAATAATATTAGACCATTCTATGACAATCACATAACATGCTAGTGAATCATGTTTTCTATTGTTTGCATGAAATAATGAGTAAAAGGTGCAGGGTAGACATCTGATTTGACAGAATATAACATTCCAGTAAATCAGTTCCACGCTGCTTGGATGTAGTGGTGAGTAGAATGAATAGGGTAGACCCAGATTTTAGGTCACATAATATGCCATTAAATCCTATTTTACATTTGTATGAAATAGTGAGTTGAAGGTATGCAGTAGACCCTGGTGTGACATCACACAATTCACCATTGTTGGGTCTTGATCATTTCAATAGCATCCAAATTTTCTCTTTAAAAGTTATATTTACTAGAGTTTTAGTTCCATGAAAGCAAAAAATGTAAAGGTGTTTAAGTTTATAATGTATATCCTGATGAGAACAGGTTAAAAAATTATTTTCAATTTTGTGATATACCAGCAGATCACATTGACTTTTGGTGATAAATAGAACCTTGTAAATCTTATCATCTTTCAGAGAATTGTTATGCAGAAGATGAGATTCAGATTAAATAAAACTTGTAGTACATGATCTTTCAAGAGTTTATTCAACAGCAAATCACTGTAACAAAACATCATAAATTTTCCTAAGTAAAAATGGTTCCAATCTGAAATCCAATATGCCCAGTTATTATTAATTGGTCTGAGAAGTATTTTGTTCTAAAACTTAAATTAATATGGAGAAATAATTTGCTCATATCATTCAATTAATATTATATTTTCTTCGAAAAGACTATATTAGCTAATAATAATATTATAATTGTAATTTAAAAGAAACTTAAAATGGTAAGATTTTGTAAGAATTGGCAACATTCCAGCAGACCTGCCTTATATACTTTATCCCATATTTGCATAATTTGATTGTCTTGTCAGTGGAAAGTCATTGTTTCCTTTTGCATATTAATTTGAAATCTTTTTCAGTCTTGAACAGTTACAAGTTCATCCTGGTTAATTCCAGCTTGGTTAGATGAGGAATACTAAGAGATGTATGATGTGATTGAATTTTGTTGCTTTTATAGGTTCCACTAATTCGACAGCAGTGATTTGCCCAATGGGCCTTTATTGCCCAGGAGGTAGTGGTGAGCCCCAATCTTGTGCCCCTGGTTACTTCACTAATAGGACTGGCAGGTGGGATTGTGATATTTGCCCAGATGGGTGAGTTTTATCAAATAATAATCTCTGGAATCATCAGTTCTGATGCAAATTGTATAACATATTGCTTTCCATGATGAAGAGTATCTATGCATGCAAGAATGAATTATCACAGAGTTATCTATAGTTACTATGGCATAGTTATAGCATACTTTTTTAAGAATCCTTTTAGGGCCAGGGGATAAATTGGCATATATTTCAACTTCTTCTTACTAGTGTATGCATTTAATGGAAGATGTTAAATGACTTTTACATCTTGTTAGACAGGTATTTTTATTGCTGTATTATATCTAACTGGGAAAGTCTGAAAATTCATTAGGCTTCCACATGTAGGACATGCTGTTGGATCAGGCTGTATTCACACAGCAATATGTTTTGCTTGTTGGATTGGGGGGTGATGGTTGATGAATCAAACTATATTGATGTAGCAGTATGTTTTGTTTGTTGGACTGGGGAGTAAAGGTTGATGGATCAAGCTATATTGATGTAGCAGTATGTTTTGCTTGTTGGATTGGGGTGTGAAGGTTGATGAATCAAACTATATTGATGTAGCAATATGTTTTGCTTGTTGGATTGGGGAGTAAAGGTTGATGGATCAAGCTATATTGATGTAGCAATGTGTTTTCCTTGTTGGATTGGGGAGTGAAGGTTGATGGATCCAGCTATATTGATGTAGCAATATGTTTTGCTTGTTGGATTGGGGTGTGAAGGTTGTAGGATTAGGCCATATTTATGTATGAGTCTGCTGTGCTCTTTCCATTGTGGCATTATTACTTAGCAGTAGATAAATATTTTTGGATTTGGCTATAGCATATATGGCATTGAATAGACTCAATGGATGTTTTGGGATTGGCCTATAGCATATATGGATTTCAATAGATTCAGTGGATATTTTTAGATCTGGCTATAGCATATATGGTGCAGAATAAGTTTGGTGGATAGTTTTGTATTTGGCAATAGCATATGTTGTAATGAATAGACTCAATAGATGTTTTTGTATTTGGCCATAGCATATGTGGTATCAAATAGACTCAATATATATTTTTGGATCTAGCTATAACATACATGGCATGGGATAGATTTGGTGGATATTTTTTGATTTGGCAATAGCATATGTGGTAACCAATAGACTCAAAAGATATGTTTGGATTTGGCAATAGCAGACGTTGTAACAAATAGACTCAATAGATATGTTTGGATTTGGCAATAGCATATGTTGTAATGAATAGACATTTAAATTTTTCTGGATTTAGCAGTAGTATACATGGCATGTAATAGACTAAGTGCATGTTTTAGGATTTGGATATAGTGTACATGCAATGACCATGCTCAATGAATGTTGTTAGATTTGGCTATAGCATAAACTGCATTTTAATAGACTTGATAGACGTTTTGGATTCAGCATAGCTCAATTGACTTTCGTGGAATTTTTTGTATTTGTCTACATTATACATGGCATTGAATTGACTTGGTGGATGTTTTTGTATTTGTCTACAGCATGCATGGCATTGAATTGACTTTTGTGGATATTTTTGTATTTGTCTACAGCATACATGGCATTGAATTGACTTTTGTGGATGTTTTTGTATTTGTCTACAGCATGCATGGCATTGAATTGACTTTTGTGGATGTTTTTGTATTTGTCTACAGCATACATGGCATTGAATTGACTTGGTGGATGTTTTTGTATTTGTTTACAGCATACATGCCATTGAATAGATTGGTGTTTTTATATTTGTCTACATCATACATGGCATTGAATGGATTCAATGGATGGTTTTGTATTTGTCTACAGCATACATGGCATTGAATGGATGGATGTTTTTGTATTTGTCTACAGCATACATGGCATTGAATGGATTCAATGGATGTTTTTGTATTTGTCTACAGCATACATGGCATTGAATAGATGGATGTTTTGGTATTTGTCAGCAGCATACATGTCATTAAATGGATTCAATGGATGTTGTTGGAAATGTCTACAACATACATGGCATTGAATGGTGTTACGACCCTGTAGTTAAAGTATGTGTGTGTTAAGGAATGAATTTTGTATAAATTATTTTTATTTTATTTTATTTCATTAAATGTAATTATTAATATGATTATATTAATGTCAGTCTAATATGTTGTTGAAAAACTGTTTACTTGAGTCGTAAATGTGACTCATTTGAGCATGTGCTGTGTATGATAGCAAATTTATTACAAGTAAATATTCAGGAATAGCTATGAAAACAATTGGCTGATACTTGGTCAGGCCTTCCTAATGTCCAGAAGTATTATGAAATTGCATGCGTCCTCATGTGCATGCAATTCAAACATATTAGTTTCATTTATATGTTTGAGACTTTTGTAAAACATAGAGTCATGGACAGACAGTCGTAGTTGAGTCATACACAGTCATAGAGTCGTAAAGTCAGTTGGAGTTTATTGTAACATCTTAGTTATACAACTAATATTTCCTTAAAAAAAGGTATTTTTGTGCTAGAAGTTGTCTGTTCGTATGTATATGTAGAACAACATGTCTTGTTAGAGGAGCTAATTTTACTTCATTTTTCTGAATAATTGTTTTCCTGGAGAACAACATTACTGATTTGGACAAAGACATTTTCCTGAAAATATTCTAAATTGGAACAGAACAACACAAGCTGTGCTTTATTGTGTAAATTCTGGAATTTTATGTTACCCTTCACCTGACATGGTCATCTGCCAGTACAATAATTATTATAAATCAGTCAAATGTTGTGACTTGGTCATGTGACCATGTAATCAATCTTGCATTCAGTCTGGCAGCTCTGTGCACTGAATTTATGTACATATCAAGTGATCATTGCTAGAATCAAGTAAAAATTACATGTATGTTATTTTAGAACACATCAATTTTCATATTAATGATGGTTGCCCCACCTAGAATTATTAATGCAGCAAACTTTTAAAAACCTTACAGGTACTATTGTCTGCCATCCAATGTAACTGCTGGAAATCCTACATCTGGATACTTCAGCTGTCCAGCCGGATACTACTGTCCAAGTGGGACAGGCTTGAACTGGCAACCCTGTCCTAGGGGTACCTACAGCAAACAGAAAAACCTCTTCAAGGTAAATATTAGTTTTGTAGCTAATCAAAATTATGTGTCCCTATTAAATTATGTGTCCCTATTACCCTATTAAATTGTGTCCTTATTAAATTATATGTCCCTATTAAATTATGTGTCCCTATTAAATTGTGTCCTTATTAAATTATATGTCCCTATTAAATTATGTGTCCCTATTAAATTATGTCCTTATTAAATTTTATGTCCTTATTAAATTATGTGTCCTTATTAAATTTTATGTCCCTATTAAATTATATGTCCCTATTAAATTGTGTCCTTATTAAATTTTATGTCCCTATTAAATTATGTGTCCTTATTAAATTTTATGTCCCTATTAAATTATATGTCCCTATTAAATTGTGTCCTTATTAAATTATGTGTCCCTATTAAATTATATGTCCCTATTAAATTATGTGTCCCTATTAAATTATATGTCCCTATTAAATTATGTGTCCTTATTAAATTATGTGTCCCTATTAAATTATATGTCCCTATTAAATTATGTATCCCTATTAAATTATGTGTCCTTATGCCATGTACTTGGGATGCTTTATGAAACAGGTTGAAACTGGAACTGGAAACCTTGTCAAGGTTAACAAAATAGTTTTTAATGAAAATATTGCTTTTATAGATAATTAATTCTCTCTCTCTCTCTCTCTCTCTCTCTCTCTGTGTGAATCCTGTATTACTGGAGTTTTTAGGCTATACTATGGGATGCTGATGTTCCTGTGCACGCCTGACAGCAAAAGATTTATACAGTACATACACTGATCTTTTAAAAAATTATCATCTGTGTTACTGATGCATACTATATACCCCACATAAGAATATTTGATTGACTTTAGTACAGATCATGGATCCAACTTCATACAAATGTAACCCAAAACAAGTTAAGGCTTATATTGCAAGCTTTGATATAGTTATTTTCCAAGATTTTACTTATTATAAGTAATTCATCCTTTGTTTCTTTGTTCATTATGTTCCCTACCTGTTATATTCTTTTAAAACACTTTTAAATTCAGTTGTAGTAACATTGTACATTATACATGCAGAGATTCCTATTAATCAGTGAATTTCATTTACAGATCACACAATGCAAGGATTGTGATGGAGGATACTACTGTTCACAAGAGGGCGCCACAGACTACACAGGATTGTGTGCGGCTGGGTATTACTGCCAGTCAGGAGTGGACCGACCTAACCCAGATAATGCAGCAACAAACAGTTCATATAATGCTTCATGCCCACTGCTTGGTGGCCATACAGGTATTTAACTACTTGGGGGAAAAAACCCAAAGTATCGATGATTGGACTCTCTCTGAATACATACTGTGCCCAAATTGAATTGTTCTGACATTTATGTCCCAATAATTTATGATAATTACAGTAAATTAGAATAATCCCAATAAAAATTACAATACTCACAATTAATAAACAATAATCCTTGTAAAAGTACAGTACTCACAATAAATCATAATAATCCTTGTAAATTAATATTCTCAATAAATTACAATACTCACAGTACAATACAATAATCCTAGTAAATTACAGTACTCACAATAAATTATAATAATCCTAATGAATTATAATAGTCACAATAAGTTTTAAAAAATCCTAATAAATTACAATACTCACAGTACATTAAAATAATCCTAGTAAATTACAGTACTCACAATAAATTATAATAATCCTAATGAATTACAATAGTCACAATAAGTTTTTAAAAATCCTAATAAATTACAATACTCACAGTACATTAAAATAATCCTAGTAAATTACAGTACTCACAAGAAATTATAATAATCTTAATGAATTACAATAGTCACAATAAGTTTTAAAAAATCCTAATAAATTACAATACTCACAGTACATTAAAATAATCCTAGTAAATTACAGTACTCACAATAAATTATAATAATTCTAATGAATTATAATAGTCACAATAAGTTTTAAAAAATCCTAATAAATTACAATATTCACAGTACATTAAAATAATCCTAGTATATTACAGTACTCACAATAAATTATAATAATCCTAATGAATTATAATAGTCACAATAAGTTTTAAAAAATCCTAATAAATTACAATACTCACAGTACATTACAATAATCCTAGTAAATTACAGTGCTCACAAAAAATTTGGATAATCCTAATAAATTACAATACAATAAATTCAAGTAAAGTAAATTACAATACTCACAACAAAATTAGGATAATCATAATAAATTATAATCTCACAATAAATTACAATATTCAGTAAAGTACAGTAATCCTAATAAATTACAATACTCAGTAAAGTACAGTAATCCTAATAAATTACAATACTCAGTAAAGTACAGTAATCCTAATAAATTACAATACTCAGTAAAGTACAGTAATCCTAATAAATTACAATACTCAGTAAAGTACAGTAATCCTAATAAATTACAATACTCAGTAAAGTACAGTAATCCTAATAAATTACAATACTCAGTAAAGTACAGTAATCCTAATAAATTACAATACTCAGTAAAGTACAGTAATCCTAATAAATTACAATACTCAGTAAAGTACAGTAATCCTAATAAATTACAATACTCAGTAAAGTACAGTAATCCTAATAAATTACAATACTCAGTAAAGTACAGTAATCCTAATAAATTACAATATTCAGTAAAGTACAGTAATCCTAATAAATTACAATACTCACAATACAGTGATCATAATAAATTGCAATAATTATAATAGATTAGCAAAGACATGACCTTTTCAGTTTTGTAAGGAAAATTATATTTGCAAAAAAATGTTGTATTGTTGTTGTTTGCATCTGTCCGTCTTTGAGAGGCGATGGTGTAGCTCCCTGTTTTGGTGCCTTATCTTCACCGTTGTGAGTGGCTGAAGAGTCTGACCCTTGCATGACAATCTTTGTTGCACTTGCTGCAGGTGAAGATTGATTCATGTTGAGGCTGTTGTTGTTTCGCCTTCCTCTTGGCTCTCTTCGTAGCGAGGTTTGCTTTTATTCCTTCCTCGGCATTAAATATGATATATTAGCCAAGTATTATACACAAGTTATGAAAAATTGCAACAAAATGATAAATTGAGTCATGATAAAATCTTGATGCCAAAATATCATGATTGCTGGGCATCAAGTAAAGAAATGGGGATAAAAAAAGCATTTTTAAAAAAACACCTTTGGATTATTTATCAATAACATTAATGAGTGATGGCTCCTGTATTGAACCCAGGATTATAGTGAAGCAAAATCCATGCAATGTCATTAAATTGTTCAGTCATATTGTACTTTTGTAGTCTTGCCAAATTAATTAAATCACCAAAGATTTGTTAACTGAGACTAATATATATGCAGTCTTTCAGGTTTAATGCATTGAATCAAATAAACATGATTATATATGATGTTTTTCTCATGTTCTTTTTTTCATGAGATAAACAATATCGATTTTCCAGCATTTTATGAGTGAATTAAAACTTCCAGCTCTTTTATATTTATTGCTCAGTTTTGGTCCACTGAGGATAAGAAAATTTTTGTGTACACTTGAAAAGATTATGCTGTTCATGTAAAGTTCTGAAAGTGGATAACTTGTATCTGTGAGTAAAAATGGAAAAAGTTTTCATTTGGTCTGATACACGTCTTAAATAAGTTCATAGAGCAATGTCTGTGGAGTTTAATTAATCAGCAAATGCACACTTGGGTATAATAAACATATCTGTGGAATTTAATTAGCAAATACATCTAGGTATAATGAATGTGTCCATCTAATTTAATTAATCTGCAAACACACACTTGTGTATTATAAACATGTCTATGGAATTTATCATAATAATAACATTAATAATAAAATTAATGTGGACCAATCTTTAGATGCTCTAAGTACTTTAAAATATTAGATAGCAAATACAATATATTCAATGAAAAAATTGCAAAAATTCCAAAAACAAATATGAAATTAAAAATCAAAAACATGCTGATGATTATCAAGGAAATAAACATTGTTAAGTCTTAAAGTCTACTTTTGTAGTTGAAATAGGTGAGTTTTGTAAGCACTCTTGAATGACATCACAGTGTCTTTGGGTCTATTAGCAGCTCATTCCATGTAACTTGAATGACATCACAGTGTCTTTGGGTCTATTAGCAGTTCATTCCATGTAGCTTGAATGACATCACAGTGTCTTTGGGTCTATTGGCAGTTCATTCCATGTAGCTTGATTGACATCACAGTGTCTTTGGGTCTATTGGCAGTTCATTCCATGTAGCCTGAATGACATCACAGTGTCTTTGGGTCTATTGGCAGTTCATTCCATGTAGCTTGAATGACATGACAGTGTCTTTGGGTCTATTGGCAGTTCATTCCATGTAGCTTGAATGACATGAGAGTGTCTTTGGGTCTATTAGCAGCTCATTCCATGTAGCTTGATTGACATCACAGTGTCTTTGGGTCTATTGGCAGTTCATTCCATGTAGCTTGATTGACATCACAGTGTCTTTGGGTCTATTGGCAGTTCATTCCATGTAGCCTGAATGACATCACAGTGTCTTTGGGTCTATTAGCAGCTCATTCCATGTAGCTTGATTGACATCACAGTGTCTTTGGGTCTATTGGCAGTTCATTCCATGTAGCCTGAATGACATCACAGTGTCTTTGGGTCTATTGGCAGTTCATTCCATGTAGCTTGAATGACATGACAGTGTCTTTGGGTCTATTGGCAGTTCATTCCATGTAGCTTGATTGACATCACAGTGTCTTTGGGTCTATTGGCAGTTCATTCCATGTAGCCTGAATGACATCACAGTGTCTTTGGGTCTATTAGCAGCTCATTCCATGTAGCTTGATTGACATCACAGTGTCTTTGGGTCTATTGGCAGTTCATTCCATGTAGCTTGATTGACATCACAGTGTCTTTGGGTCTATTGGCAGTTCATTCCATGTAGCCTGAATGACATCACAGTGTCTTTGGGTCTATTGGCAGTTCATTCCATGTAGCTTGAATGACATGACAGTGTCTTTGGGTCTATTGGCAGTTCATTCCATGTAACTTGAATGACATGACAGTGTCTTTGGGTCTATTGGCAGTTCATTCCATGTAGCTTGAATGACATCACAGTGTCTTTGGGTCTATTGGCAGTTCATTCCATGTAGCCTGAATGACATGAGAGTGTCTTTGGGTCTATTGGCAGTTCATTCCATGTAGCTTGAATGACATCACAGTGTTTTGGGGTCTATTGGCAGTTCATTCCATGTAGCCTGAATGACATCACAGTGTCTTTGGGTCTATTGGCAGTTCATTCCATGTAGCTTGGCTCTGCTAGAATGTTGTCCATCTGATTTTATTTTAACAGTGACTATAATGAGAATACAAGTTTCAAAAGACGCATATAAACTTTTAGATGGCATGCACAGGTGGGTGAGGTCAGCTAGGTACAGTCAAAACCCATTTTCTCAGTTATGTTGGAGTGTCCAAAAAATCATCTACATAACCAGGTCCTGAGATATCAGGGTTCATGAATTCTGGTAACATAATTTTTAAGATGAGATCCATATGACCACATCTTCCTTTCATATGATGTTCTTATTCTTGTAATTTGCTTCATGTAAATTAATAATCATTGGCTTCAGCTAGTACCTTTATGAACATGGTTCATGTAATAATTAATATCTATCCCATTGTAATATGTTATTGTTTTTGTCCCTTGAGTAACTGGTAAATCCCAGCTAAAAGCACTTTGACTGGAACCATTCAGATTTATATAGCATAGTGAACAGACTGGATCAGACTGTTAGCCAGTAAAGGCTAATGAGCAGGATTGGTTCAGAATTAATTCCATTGGAGTTCCAAATGTATTCCATTATTGACTGTGCTGATGGTCCAGTAGTCTTAAATGTGATAATTTACCAACAGTCTTGATGTAGCACAATGATAATCCTTAAGTGAATTTGCAACAATCACAAAAGTTTGATTGATACTCTAAAGTCAGTAAGCACTTTGTGATTCCAATGAAAAATTGAAATAAATAAATCCTCTCACATAATAATTGAACACAATTTAAAAGACTGGTTATACTTTAATTGTTTAAGAAAGAAATAATTAATTTCTTTTTATTACTGCCTTTGTATAAAACAAAGACACAATAAGATGACTAGGATAAGGGTCAAAAGTTCATTTCCAGAATATTCTAGATTCTAAGCAAGATCAATTGGTCACATGTTTCCAAAAATAATTACATTATTTTAATGTGCAGCCAATAATCATGGAGCAATTTAATGTTGTTTACAAAATGATCTTTACAATCTACAATCATGAACAAAGGTAAAACACACAATATAAATCTGCATAACACCATAGAATTTAATTAATTTACAAACAGATAATGTGCTATAACAAATCTGTATATATTCTGTGTTTTTTGAGACACTTTGATGGTTTTCAAAGTAGAATATGCTGTGTGTTCACTGACTGATGCAAGATGTCATGTAATGTACAAAAGTCTTAATTATTACAGGTACAGGTGACATTTGCCCCCAAGGATACAGGTGTCCTGTAGGAACTATGTTGCCTATTGGTTGTACAGCTGGAACGTACCAGGATGAACTTGGACAGAGCACCTGCAAGAACTGTCCTGCAGGTACAATATAAGTCACTTTGGACATATCAGACTAAATTGGTGATTGGAACTTTTCATACATGGCATAGAATCATGTATAACCATTGATTTATTAGGGGCTGAAATTCATGTAGCCCTTATTTAAAGGATTCACAGTTTCAATATAAAATATTTGAAAATAATACAACATTCCCAAATTTCATCATTTTGCTGCTGAAAATCGTATTCCTAAAAATTACATTTGTGTTCCAGAATGATTGGACTTGGCCCCAAAACCAATCACCCAAGACAAATGTATCATAGCCCTGTATTTAACTGTATTTCATCTCAGTGCAAGAAGTTCTGATAATTGGTACCTTAGATATTCTTTCATTACTTGGATGAAAACTTTTGCTTAAGATAAATTTCCTGTTTCTTTGGGTTGTTCCATTTGAACTTACATACATGCATACCCAGGGAAAGCATTCTGTAACAGTATATGACAGGGTAACTTGATCACTCAAGGGGTTCATATGAAAATGATAAAGCATTTTGTAACAGTATATGACAGGGTAACCTGATCACTCAGTGGGTTCATATGAAATTGATAAAGCATTTTGTAACAGTATATGACAGGGTAACTTGATTACTCAGTGGGTTCATATGAAAATGATAAAGCATTTTGTAACAGTATATGACAGGGTTACCTGATCACTCAGTGGGTTCATATGAAATTGATAAAGCATTTTGTAACAGTATATGACAGGGTAACTGGATTACTCAAGGGGTTCATATGAAAATGATAAAGCATTTTGTAACAGTATATGACAGGGTAACCTGATTACTCAGTGGGTTCATATGAAATTGATAAAGCATTTTGTAACAGTATATGACAGGGTAACTTGATTACTCAGTGGGTTCATATGAAATTGATAAAGCATTTTGTAACAGTATATGACAGGGTAACCTGATCACTCAAGGGGTTCATATGAAATTGATAAAGCATTTTGTAACAGTATATGACAGGGTAACCGGATTACTCAAGGGGTTCATATGAAAATGATAAAAATTCGAACAATGAATCTATGAGTGGTGACTGGATATTGAAAGTGTCTTCCCTGGGTTCCGAGTGTATTTTATGAAACATCCCTTACACACAAGATAGAGTTGTCTTAATATTTTTCCCCAGAGCTAGATAAATTTTTCCCACACTTGGTAAAATTATGTGTAGGCTAACTGACATCTTCCACTTGACATGGATCTAAATATTCTAATTCAAATTTTGTGCATGTACATGTCATTCTACAGTGTGTTTTTGCCAACAATTAATGCACATGGTTAACAAGTACAAGAACCTTCCATTTGTGTGGATAGGGTAGGGAAATCTAACCTTCAGGAGTAATAATGTATCTGATGGTGAAGGTCTGACACAAATTCAATCCCCTTGTTGTAGATTTTGCAATCCTGCAAACATAGATGGGAAAGATATTTTTATTACATATGTCCCTATCTAGAAGTTGATTTATTTTGACTTAAAGAAAAAACAGGTTACTGTGGTACAGATTAGTATAATATATAATGTCCTTGCAATGGGCAAAAGAAGGAAATAATGTACTCAATATATCTATATATATATATATCTATATCTATATCTATATATATATATATATATATATATATATATATATATATATATATATATATATATATATATATATATAATAAGGCCATGGTTTTGCTAAAAGAAAATGAAAGTTTAGAATTATCTTTTAGCAGAAAGAATGTCTCTTGACATGAATGATATTTATTGGATGCATTTAAACTTTGTAAAGTGTGTTGAGTAGGCTCTATTTGAAATGGTATTTGAATGATTAAATTTGATTAAATCAAATTTCAAGAAAGATTCAACATTAAAATAGCTTTTAGAATAACTTTCTTCATAATTTTTGATTAACAGTTAACCAATACATGTTTGAGTAACAATTTATCTAGGGTGCATAGATTTTGAGATTTAAAAAATTGTAGGATCTCTCTCTCTCTCTCTCTCTCTCTCTCTCTCTCTCTCTCTCTCTCTCTCTATATATATATATATATATATATATATATATATATATATATATATATATATATATATATATTTTTAAGTTGGGTCAAATTATACTCAACATAAACTCTTGTATCTACCATTGAAACAATTCATAAGAAAAATGGGTTTATGTATTTTTTTCTACTGATTAAATTTAACAAACTGCATAGACTTAAATCTGCTGCTACTTTATGCAATGGCAGATGGGTTTAAAGTTTGATCCAACTTGCAGATAATAATAATAATAATAATAATAATAATAATAATAATAATAATAATAATAATAATAATAATAATAATATAGTCGTAAGGAGTTTATTTAGAGAAGGTAACTTAGTTACAGAACTTATCATACCTTTAGTCATTCTAGCTGTTATGTACAATATATACAGTATAAATTATTTAAAAATATATTTAGTGCAAGCATGAATGACTCATTAGGTGACTTAACTGTATATTACAGGATACTATTGCCTTGCCAATTCTACTGATTATACAGACAAGCCTTGCCCAGCAGGTTACTATTGTCCCGACGGCACTACACGTGCAAACCAGTACCCTTGCTCATCTGGCACATACAACCCAGCTGAGAAACAAACCAATGTTAGTGCATGTAAGAGCTGTGATCCAGGCAAATACTGTCAGACCACTGGACTTCAACAACCAACTGGAAACTGCACTGCTGGGTATTACTGCCTTGGAGGGTCTACAGCTGCAATGCCAAGCATTTCTGCACAGGGTGGATATTGTAGTTCTGGATATTATTGCCCTGAAGGCAGTGTTGCACCCATTAATTGTCCAGGAGGAATGTACTGTGGAGCAACACGTCTAGCTGCACCATCTGGAAACTGTACTCAAGGTTTAATATTATATTTTTGCCTTTTAATTCTCATGATTCATTATTCACACCTGTAGACTTTTTAAGAAAATTTTTTCTAAACATCATGACTTCCTATCTTTGTTAGATTCCTGTATGCTTTTAACACAGAAGTTCCTGACTAGCAAGCCCGTCAGTTTTCTTCCTTGCTCTAATAATATACACATCGCTATGGATACCATTCAACTAGTTAAAATTTGTTTATCATTGCTAATGAAATTTGTTTCACTTTATTTTAGTCACATACTGTTGAGAATCAGCTTTTATATTTCATGGTATTAATAAAAAAAACTTTCTGTTCTGTTACAACACAGTCTCATTGCAATAACTGTTATGGCCCAAGTGAACAACATAAAGGACGTCTTTTGCTATATAAATATCAATCTGTTGGTACATTATATGATGGTATAACTGTATCTCCAGTTTGAATTTGGACATAATTAATAACCAAGCATATATTGTTGTTGTTCTGGGGCTTAACGCCATTTTTCAGCATACAATGGGCTATGCATAGTGGCCATTATTAATGATGGAGGAAGAAACCGGGAAATCTGTGGAAAGAACCATTTACCTACAAAAAGCTACTGGCAAGCTTTCTCACATATCCACATTCACCAAATCTTAGACTCCGAACCCACACAGACAGAGGTGAGATGGCAGTCATCCGTAACAGACAGCACTTTAGACCACTCAGCCCCAATGCGTTATTGGGACAATGCACTTTATGCATAAACAGCATTATCTTAAAATTACAAATATAACATTTCACATTTTATTGGAAAGATATTTATTTTGGGTCACAAATGTTTATGGACATTTCTGTTATCTAAATATCTGCTATATTATTTTCGATAATAACTTTACCTATCATAGCATTCAAGACAGTTTTATTGCAAATTGTTTTTTTTTTTAAAAAACAGGATACTACTGTGTTGGGAATGCCACTTTACCAAATCCATCTGATGGAATCAAAGGAAATTACTGTCCCAAAGGATACTACTGTCCTCAAGGCAGCCAGACTGCAACAGCTTGTCCAATAGGACATTATCTGGAGACTATCAGGAACAGCATTCTATCGAACTGCAAGATATGCACTCTTGGTAACGATATGGCTTCATAGATAATCAATTAAAAAGGAAAACATCGGCAGGTTTTGTTTTGAGAACATTGGATGTCAGATCATATCTATCTTAATATGAATCTTGCTAGATGTCATTTATGCTAACTTTCTATGAAAGTATTAAATAATACTTTAGAAATTACTTTCAAACCTTCATTCTGCTCATTTGGTCTAGAATTTAAAAAAAATATTTAGTTAATAATTAAGATAATGGTAATAATTTCAGTAATTATACATACACTCTCTTTCAAAAGTACTCCAATGCAATGTTAAATTTCTATCATAAATCCATTTTCAGCTTCTACGAGTCAAGTTATTCCTAACAAATGATTCAACATAGAGTGATTGTTACTTTAAAGTTATTTGGTATACCAATGCTGCTTGTCTTGTCATTAATTATAGATACCTCTGATACTTTACTGGAACACCCCAGACTTGTAGATGAAATAAAATATAACAAGACTTGTTTAAGATATAATGGGGCCATAATGTTTGAAGCCTTATATCTTAAGTCTAGGCTTTTTCAAAAATATTTGTTCACTTACTTTTAACATTTTATGTAATGATGGTATAACTGTATGAACAAAAAGATGACATACACCAGAACTGTAGGCAGTTATTGTTGTATGGTTTAATGCCATTTTTCAGCACAAGATAGGCTATACATGGGTGCCAGTATTAATGGTGGAGGAAGAACCCTGGAAAACCCCAGGAAGAACCACCGACTCAAGAGAAGCTACTAGCAGGCTTTCTCACTTACCCATGTTAACCGAGCCTGGACTCGAACTGTAGGCAGTATTTATCTGTAAAAGATATCACCAGGTGTATTATCATATGCTCTTTATCTGGGGATAGAAGGCCAACTAAAAGCTGTGCAAGAAACTGCACACTATCTTATACATTATTATACACCAGTGTATTATGCTCTTTATCTGCACACTATGTTATACATTTGGAAGTAGTTTGGAAGCTGTACAGCATAAACCCAGATCTTGTAACACTTTATTTACATGATAGACCCAGATCTGCCAACACTTTATGCAACTGCAACATTTTTTGATCTGTTTTTGGGGTTGATTTAAACAGAATTTATTTACAGAAGGCATGGTAATAATGCATACAAACTGAACAAGAAACAGGATTGAATGTCAAACTTGATCTCTCACCTCATTAAGAATAATAATCATTACATTTATAGTGCAGCCAATATTGTTTTCTTTGATTTGAATGCATTAGATCCCAATGATACACTGAAGCAAGCAAGTCCTGCAACTCTTGATGCTATGTGTTTGTGTTACCATGGTTACCATGAGTAAGGATGCCAGTGGATACAAATGCTGAAAACAAGCTCATGACAAAGTAAAAGGAAACTATTGATAAAATATAACATAAACTTTCTTCTTTAGCTGGTAATAAAGATGGCAAAAATATGCTTACAATTTTATATCCTGAATTTCTCAAAAATGTAATTCGTTCTGTAAATACGAATTACATGAGCTATGTCAATGGTTCTCAAGGCTGAGGACATATTTCAAAATTGTACTGTAATTTCGATTATATTCCAAGGCAAGTTTCATCCTCTTTACTGCACTCAAAATGAAAAAAAAACAATAAATTTCACAGCATCTTTTTGATATTCCAAATGAAAGACTTTATAATTATCCAACATTATGATTTAAATCATTCAATGACAGAACAGAAACATGCATGCTGATGTCAGCACACATTCACACACACATGTGTGTGTGTGTATGTGTGTGCCATAGATATATCAGGTTAGTATGAGCATAGAAATAGTTTTTAGGCAAATCTCTTTATACTGATGGTATGTACATTTCAGACTTTCTATTTGCAGGTGGGTGGGTGGAATATAAAATCAGATGATATTTACAGTAGTAAGATGGTAATTAATTTTCTTTGTACAGGTAAATACTGTGATGCAGAGGGACTAACAACACCCACAGGGTACTGTAGCCCAGGTTATTATTGTCCTGCTGGATCAACATCTGCTACACCTGCCAATTACAGTTGCCCAGCAGGCTACTATTGTGTAGGAGGAAAAGGGTCCCCAGAAGCATGCCCTTCAGGCAAATACCAGGTAATTAGTTGAAAGTTTTAAATTTTATTCTTGGTTCATGGTGGTATTTGCTTTAGTATTTATTGATACATCCACTTATTCTGATTATTTGTGACAAAATTAAAAAAGAAGTAAATTGAATTATCTTGGTTACTAGGGTCACAATGGATGAACCTATATCATACCTACCAACTTTAGATTTCCTTAGGAACTGTTATTGAGTCAGTGCAAAAGTGGCCTTGTTTATTAGGCACACTTCAGGTAAATAATAGAAAATTCATACAGTCTATAAAAATCATCATTCATTTCATTCTTTAATACAAGATCATTAATTCTTATTTTTGTACTGTAATATTAATTTTCTTGTCACAGTTTTAGTCACTCCTTTTGTATTAGGCCATTTTGATTGCTTTGTTCACACATTATTGTACTTATTAGTCTTCAGCATTATATTTTTTGTAGGAGGGGCTATCTTGTATTAAATTATTCAATTCAGTTTTTACCACCAATGTTCATCTTTTTTCATATTCTTTATATCTTTCAGTTTGTATAAATAAAAACATATCTGTCTTTGCTATGTAGAACAATCCTGGTCAGTCAACATGTATCACATGCCCAGCTGGTTACTATTGTAATGCCACATTTGGACCAGTGGTCAATTATGCCACCACAGTTTGCCCAGAGGGTTACTATTGTCCAGTTGGGACAGTGCAAGCCTACCAGTATCCATGTCCAAAAGGAACCTTCAGCAACAGGACAGGTAGGAAATATGTCACATAACATTCCATTTATCAACATTGTAACATTAGAAGTGGTAATGACACACTGCTACATGGTAATGTACCATTCCATTTATCAACATTGTAACATTAGAAGTGGTAATGACACACTGCTACATGGTAATGTACCATTCCATTTATCAACATTGTAACATTAGAAGTGGTAAGGACACACTGCTACATGGTAATGTACCATTCCATTTATCAACATTGTAACATTAGAAGTGGTAAGGACACACTGCTACATGGTAATGTACCATTCCATTTATCAACATTGTAACATTAGAAGTGGTAATGACACACTGCTACATGGTAATGTACCATTCCATTTATCAACATTGTAACATTAGAAATGGTAATGACACACTGCTACATGGTAATGTACCATTCCATTTATCAACATTGTAACATTAGAAGTGGTAAGGACACACTGCTACATGGTAATGTACCATTCCATTTATCAATATTGTAACATTAGAAGTGGTAATGACACACTGCTACATGGTAATGTACCATTCCATTTATCAACATTGTAACATTAGAAGTGGTAAGGACACACTGCTACATGGTAATGTACCATTCCATTTATCAACATTGTAACCTAAGAAGTGGTAAGGACACAATGTTCCATAGTAATGTTGCAATCTCAAATGGCAAGGTCACAGAGATGCTCTCGGGTCATGTAATCATGTAATTCATGCAAAATTTTAGATGAATTTGTGCACTTGGAAGGCAGTAATATATGAGAACCCCCACAAATTAATTTCAGGTGATACATATAAAAACGTATTTTGTGCAGTATACAAATTTATTCAACTGTTCACACCTAAATTTAATGTTGAAATGGTAGAAATATTGTAGTACTTGTTTCAGTTATTTTTTTAAAACTGTTTACACATCTGATTTTCTTAGCTCAATGTGAATGATTGTTAAACTAAATCTGATTGGCACATAAAAAGAATTGTGTTGAAGTTTGAACACTGCATCAAGCAAATTTTACAAATTGTGCATTCAATAGACAATCTGAAATGTCAGATTCTGAGTATAATATGTCATTAGATGATGATTTAGTTCAACAAATAATGGCTGACCATAGTAAGGAAGGCAATTTTTTTTCAGTTTGGAAATATATCAGATTATGGGAGCTAGGAAAGTGTTATTGAAGAATGATTTTTATATCATTAAAATGGCATTAAATATAAATCTCATGTTCATTTTGGATGGATAAAAACATATAGCATGCCATTCAAACCCTAATTTTGTCTGTTTCAAAATTAAATGTAGGAAAGGCAGACAAGAAAGCTAAAATATAATGCCCACAGTTAAAGTAGCATGCATTTTTTGTTTATTTCTTTGTCACAATTTATCCCAGCAAAATCATGTGCTACAAAAATCATATATGTCTAGCATAGAGATTATAATAAATCTAATAAATAAGAATCTAAAAGTGAAATTAAAAAAGTAAAGATATATATTTGATCAATGTTTTTATGTTTGAACAAAGTAGTCTATGGCATTAGTGGACTTGAAATCCTAATATTGAATAGCAAATCTGGCATAGTAATCAGTTGAGTGCTAATTCAAAAAAGTTCAACTTTGGCGGCGCTTATGTTAGTTTTAAAAAATATTATTTTAGAGCAGGATTATCCAAAAGACAAAACCAACAGCACAGAACAATATTAGTATACAGGATTATCCAAAGGACAATATCTACAGTGCAGAACAATATTAGCATACAGGATTATCCAAAGGACAATACCTACAGTACAGAACATTGTTAACATACAGGATTATCCAAAGGATATTATTTACAGTATAGAACAATGTTAATAAACAGGATTAGCCAAAAGACAATGCTTACAGTACAGAATAATATTAGTGTACAGGATTATCCAAAAGACAATGCTTACATTACAGAATAAAATTAGCATACAGGATTATCCAAAAGACAATGCTTACAGTACAGAATAAAATTAGCATACAGGATTATCCAAAAGACAATGCTTACAGTACAGAATAAAATTAGCATACAGGATTATCCAAAGGATAATGCTTACAGTACAGAATAAAATTAGCATACAGGATTATCCAAAAGACAATGCTTACAGTACAGAATAAATTTAGCATACAGGATTATCCAAAAGACAATGCTTACAGTACAGAATATAATTAGCATACAGGATTATCCAAAAGACAATGCTTACAGTACAGAATAAAATTAGCATACAGGATTATCCAAAAGACAATGCTTACAGTACAGAATAAAATTAGCATACAGGATTATCCAAAGGACAATACTTACAGTACAGAATAAAATTAGCATACAGGATTATCCAAAAGACAATGCTTACAGTACAGAATAAAATTAGCATACAGGATTATCCAAAAGACAATGCTTACAGTACAGAATAAAATTAGCATACAGGATTATCCAATAGACAATGCTTACAGTACAGAATAAAATTAGCATACAGGATTATCCAAAAGACAATACTTACAGTACAGAATAAAATTAGCATACAGGATTATCCAAAAGACAATGCTTACAGTACAGAATAAAATTAGCATACAGGATTATCCAATAGACAATGCTTACAGTACAGAATAAAATTAGCATACAGGATTATCCAAAAGACAATACTTAAAGTACAGAATAAAATTAGCATACAGGATTATCCAAAGGACAGTACAGAACATTGTTAACATACAGTATTATCCAAAGGATATTATTTACAGTACAGAACAATGTTAATATACAGGATTATCCAAAAGACAATACTTACAGTGCAGAACAATATTAACATTCAGGATTATCAGAAAGACAATACTTATAGTAGAGAACAATATTAACACACAGGTAAGGAAAAGATTAAGCTGAGAAGCAATCAACAGATTAATGATCATGCAACAAGAAGCAGCATCTCTTAAAGATTTCGATTTCAAAAGGGGTCTTACAGATTCATCCAGGAAGAAAGAGAGATGGATATTGAAGTGTTATGTAAATAGTGAACTATGGCCACTTCCTCTCCGCCTCAATTTTTTTGTACTTCCTTCTTATGATAAAATCCTGGGAGCTTATCTGAGTTCATGACATCAGCTTCATAAGATCATGCAACAAGCACAAAATGACCTTATTGCATGGACTATAGCAATTTTAGATGGCAAAGTCCTGACATTTATTAGCATTGTAACATCATGGCATAAGCACCATATAACACATTATTACTTTGAGTGTACTGTATTGTCATATGGCATAAGCACCATATAACACATTATTACATTGAATGTATTGTATTGTCATATGGCATAAGCACCATATAACACATTATTACATTGAACTTATTGTATTGTCATGTGGCATTAGCTCCATATAACACATTATTACATTGAACTTATTGTATTGTCATGTGGCATTAGCTCCATATAACACATTATTACATTGAACTTATTGTATTGTCATGTGGCATTAGCTCCATATAACACATTATTACATTGAACTTATTGTATTGTCATGTGGCATTAGCTCCATATAACACATTATTACATTGAACTTATTGTATTATCATGTGGCATTAGCTCCATATAACACATTATTACATTGAACTTATTGTATTATCATATGGCAAGGTCATGGAACAACGGTTAGCACTGAAGGTTTGTTCATTAGACATTAGATTTTAAGAGAAAGATCTTAGTGGATGTCTGTCATCCATGTGAAGATTTTTTTAAAGTCAAAAACTAATTCTGAAACTATTAACAGCAGATTTTGGGACATTAACTATAGTTTGTAGGGCAATAACATTTAAAACATTAACAGTGCTAATGAGGTTATTAATAGTATTTTTAAGGACATTAATATATAAAATGTTAAGTGCTATTGATGATATCAATAGTTGTTTTGAGGACAATAGAATTTAAAATATTAGCAGTGCTATTAATGATATCAATAGTTGTTTTGAGGACAATAACATTTAAAACATTAACATTGCTATTGAGGATATTAATAGATGTTTCTAGGACATTAAATGAAGTTTTATTATCATGTATTGATTTGTACATGCAAAACCCAAACAATGAATATTATTGTAAAATGTACAGTAAAATCATTATTAATATCCTTATATCTGCAACTTAAAATGATCCATCATTTCCTACATTCAACACAATTTTTTTTTATAAAGGCTTAATAAGATCTTTGCTATTAAAGAGAACCACAAAAAGTCTCATCACCTCCCAATGACAATCAGAAAACATTTTAATCATAATTATATGTAAAAGGACTAAATAATTTTAAAATTTCTTTTCTCTCTGGCTTAAACTGTTACAACTAAAGTAATTGTATATATTTTCAAGGTTTGACTAACTCCAGTGAGTGTACAACTTGTGTAGGCAGGATGGCATGCGATGTGCAAGGTCTAACAATGCCAAGAATTGAATGCTCAGCAGGCTATTATTGCCTGGAAGGTGCGCAGTCTACAACACCAGTCCAGGGCACCATGGCTAATATTTGTCCTGCTGGTTCATATTGCCCAGTGGGCACTGCCGATCCTGTGCCATGCCCAGAGGGTAGTTACAGTTCTGCAACTAAGCTCCATACAGAATCAGATTGCCTCAACTGTACTGGAGGATACTTCTGCAATGCTACAGGTATTTTTTCACTTGGTAATGTCACTTTTAAATAGAACATTGTAAAATAATTGACATGTATATATTATATTTAATACAAGTATAAACATTATAGAATATTTCATATGTGTATGTTAAATTCAATACAAGTATAGAACATTGTAAATTTGTTGACATGTATGTTATATTTAATACAAGTAAAGAACATTGTCAAATACTTGACATGTATATGTTAAATTTAATTCAAGTAGTTTTGGCACATAGATTTGGCCTGGATACGTAATGTTGACTATTTAAACAACAACCTAGTCTATTCAATCAATTGGGAACAGAATTTACTAGTGTAGCCAACTGTATTTATCAAATATTAGAGTAATTATGCTCAGGATTAATTAATAATTAAGTGGAGTTTCTAATTGGTGTCAGCCATCACATTTCTCCTACAGATACATTCCTTGATCACATTAGTTCATTAGTTGTCACCACATAATTGATGCAAGGGCAGGTAATGGGCAAGAGTTTTATCCCTTTTATTACATGATGGACCAGAAGTGCAAGCTATTTTCTTTCAGAGATTGCTGGATTCAAGAGTTAGTAAGCTTTATTGCATAATGCTAAAGAGATTGGGTAAGTATTTTAAAAGAAACATTTTTTTTTCTATAAAAAATGTACTTTGTCATAAATTTTTTTGCTTCAGAGAATTTGTTTAGACAATCAAAAATTTGATTAAATGAGTATAGAAAATTCATGTTTCTAAAGCATATACTAAATTTCTTTAAAATACCTCAGATTTGTATGTGGTGTTTGTCCTGTCCATACATGATTTTATGGGGAATTCATTATTACACTGGAATAACTTGATTTCAATGAGCTTACGATTCTTCTTTTCTGTTTACCACAGGATTGACTGCTGTTGTAGGCAAATGCAGTGAGAGATACTATTGCCCAGTAGGCTCCAAGCTTGCCACAGAGATGATTTGCCCAGCAGGTTGCTATTGTGGGGCAGGCACAGCTATTCCTCAGCCCTGCCCTAATGGCACATTCTCATACATCACTGGTCTGGCTAAAGTGGGTGAATGCCTGCCTTGCACTGAGGGGTATTATTGCAATGGCAATGGTTTGACCAACTACACAGGACCATGCAAAGCAGGTAGGCTTTTGTATAAAAAATATAATTGTATTATTACAATGGCAATGATCTGACCAACTACACAGGACCATGCAAAGCAGGTAGGCTTTTTGTATAAAAAATATAATTGTATTATTACAATGGCAATGGTCTGACCAACTACACAGGACCATGCAAAGCAGGTAGGCTTTTGTATAAAACATATAATTGTATTGTTACAATGGCAATGGTCTGACCAACTACACAGGACCATGCAAAGCAGGTAGGCTTTTGTATCAAAAATATGATTGTATTATTACAATGGCAATGGTCTGACCAACTACACAGGACCATGCAAAGCAGGTAGGCTTTTGTATAAAAAATATAATTTTTATTATTACAATGGCAGTGGTCTGACTAACCACACAGGACCATGTAAAGCAGGTAAGCTTTTGTATAAAAAAATATAATTGTATTGTTACAATGGCAATGGTCTTTCCATCTACACAGGACTATGCAAAGTAGGTAGGCTTTTGTATAAAAAGATAATTGTATTATTACAATGGCAATGGTCTGACTAACCACACAGGACCATGCAAAGCAGGTAGTTTTTGTATAAAAAAGATAATTGTATTATTACATAGGCAATGGTTGGTCTGACTAACCACACAGGACCATGCAAAGCAGGTAGGCTTTTTGTATAAAAAATATAATTGTATTATTACAATGGCAATGGTCTGACCAACTACACAGGACCATGCAAAGCAGGTAGGCTTTTGTTTAAAAAAAGAGCATGGTACATTTTTTTTCATTAATATTATTTTAGATTTGGTAGTCCGAACACATTATGATGGCTTACTCTAGCTGAAAGGAAATTGGTAATTGTCATAGCAACAAAGGGGAATGCAGTATATAAACTTTAAGCAAAGGACAGGTGAAAATTGTTTTAGAACAATAATTTTGTTCAAATACAAATATAATTTTTCTTGAATTTGGAATTTTTACCAAGTTGTATCTAAAAGTTTTAAAAAGGTAAGTTGGTTGCAGAGGTGAGTTCTGCTGTAGATTGTTTAAAGTGAAAAATAAATTGTGATACTTAAACAGTTTAGAAATTATTGACACTGAAGAAGTTGAAGTTCCTGGCTGGCACACACACACACACACACACACACACACACACACACATGCATATAAAATATATACAAGATGTGTAATTTCTAAAATAATCAATTTTACATTTGCAGGGTACTATTGCCCTAATGGGTCTAAAGTTGAAACCCAAGTCATCTGCCCAATTGGAATGCACTGCCCAGTACAAAGCTCAGAGCCCATTGATTGTGTAGCTGGAACATACACTGACTACAAGGGGGCATCAGAATGTTCTATCTGCCCAGCAGGTATGTTTTACTCTTTGAAATATCATTCCCTGAATTGTGGCTTCTCGTGTACATAAATTAATTTATGATGGACAATTTTATTTAAAAGACACCTTGATTAAATGAAATTGATTTATCTGATAGAAAAAGTTAAGTATATTGTGAGAATGTATTAAAAATATACATTTTTTAAATGTATTTTATTAATATTTAGAAACATTTTTAAAAATCAAGTCTTTAACAGAATGCCAAGCAAAATTTTATGTATGAGTAAAAATAATAGAAATTGAATAAAAGAAATTGTATTCACTGATATAAAGAGTAAGTACAATTTGTGAATGTATTAAAAATATACATTTTTAAAATTTATTTTTCAGCATTTAGAAAAAATAAAAATCAAATCTTTTAAGGAAAGCCCAACCAAAAATTACTTGTATGGTATTTACAAATTGCAAACATTTTGTGTGCTAATGGTCTGCATAGTATAAATAACATTTCTTTGATAAACATTGATTCAGTCTAAGAAAAGATTATGTAATTTATTAAGAGTTTATAAGATGTATAATTAATAAATGTGTACAGTCAATGTGTACAATTAATAAATGTGTACAATTAATAAAAATATAGTATGCACAGATTTCCTATTACATACAAGATGATGGTGCAGTTCTTACCTGTGTTGCAAGAGGGTGTTCACTGACTGGACTTTTTCGTGCATTGTATTGTGTTTGGTAGCTTTTCTTTGATTTATGCAAGGTGGTTAAGTATTCTGACAATTTTTTCATACGGTTAAGCGCATATTCATTCTGCATCCTAGAGCATCTAAGATTGATGTTTTCCGTCAAGGAGTGGATATCCATATTTATTCTATGTACTGTGACGTTCTGTATGCCTAGCTACTATTGCCGCTAAGACTGGAATTCCGGACCATCTTATCCATACCTTAGGTCAATGGTCCTCTAATGCATATGGTAGATATTTTCAAGTGCACCCGGACAGAATTAGATTTGCACAGAGACAGATGTCAAATCAAATGCCTCACTAGTTCATTACATGCTTGTGTCAATCAATACATTATTCATTTGTTTACTTTGTGAAATCATCACACAATTTTATTTTTTTATTTCTTTACACTTAAGAGATGTTGTAATACTGTATCTGTGCTACACTGTCATTTCACTGGTATCATCTATTAGTGCACATGTGAATTCCTATTGAAAACATGTATCTAACATTCTTACTTTTGGATACATCAGGCTTTACCATGCAATTCAAATATATTTCATGCATTTCCAGGCATTATTCCCCTTATAGATCCTTACCTTACTTCAAATTGGGGGCCTCATTACAGTCACACTGCTCCAAAGTCACAGTGCTACTTTCACTCATTTGGGCCATTGCCAAGTTTTCATTCATTCAAAAAACTTTGCTTTAGAACCCCAATTGGTTTCAGTACTTAAATGTACTTGACTATTATGCCCATATACTTCATACCTACTTCCTGCAGTGATTGTATGGAGTATTGGCTGATGTTTGTTATCATGGCATCATCGGGATCAGACTTGTCAAGTTTCGGTTGTCATTGTCCCTATATACCTCCTGTCAGCCCTTGGCGGTTCAACATGCAGGTATCGGACCATTGTCCCTATATACCTCCTGTCAGCCTCTTGCTGCCCCACACACTTGCAGGTATCGACAATTTTCACAACCCTACAAACTCCAGCATGCTTCCTGTCCTGAGGTATCCTTTAAAACAATTCAGAGCTGGGCTGGTGCAGTGTGCTGTGACAGGATTTGCCCCCATTATGCCAAAAAGATTATTTTATATGTCCAATAAAGTGTCTATTGAACCTGTGTATTGTGTGTTATTTAAATGTGTATAGTCAATAAATGTGTGTACAATTAATAATGTGTATAGTCAATAAATGTGTGTACAATTAATAAGTGTGTATAGTCAATGTGTACAATTAATAATGTGTATAGTCAATAAATGTGTACAATTAATAATGTGTACAGTCAATAAATGTGTACAATTAATAAAAGTCCCAACTGAAGATCATTTACAAGTTATATAATGGAGTTTCTTATTAACCATGCCATCTGTATTATTGCCACATACATTAACATTTGTTATTAATATACATGGTAGTTTCAGGACATGTTCCATTTGTTAATAATATACATTGTAGTGTCAGAAGATGGTATGTTTGTTATTAATATACATGTTAATTTCAAGACTAGGTCTTTTTATTATATATATATATATATATATATATAAATATATATATATATATATATATATATATATATATATATATATATATATATATATATATATATATATATATATATATATATATATGGTAGTTTCATGACTAGGTCTCTTTATTATTAATATATGGGGTAGTTTCAGAACATGGTCCATTTGTTATTAATGTATATGATAGTTTCAGGATAAGGTCTCTTTGTATAAATATATATGGTAATTCCAGGAAATGGTCTATTTGTTATTAATATACATGATAGTTTCAGGACATGGTTCATTTGTTTTAATGTATATGGTAATTCCTGGACATGGCATGGAAGTGTCTTTCAATAGACTGTGGTGGTAGATAGGCTGGCATGGAAGTATCTTTTGATAGACTGTGGTGGTAGACAGTAGTCATGTTCATTAGTTTTCATGTTCATTTTCCATGGAGCATTATATTTAACAAGGTCATTAATATAATCATTTTCAAGAGAGACCTGACCATATTTGAATTATTGCCCATGATTGATTCAGTGCTAAACCCAATTCTTAGAATAGTGGAAGAAATCTATTCCCAGGAAATTCAAGAAAGCCCAGCAAATGGAAATGGAATTAATGAGGTCCAATGTAAATGAAAGATTCATTTTCATTTAGATTCAAAATATCTTATGCCACCAGTGTGAATGTCTTTAGTTTTAAATTTAAAAGTTTAAAAAGCACATATTGTGAGGAATATGATATGTTGTAATGAAGTTGGGCCTTGGTGAGTCACTGATATCCCACTTGGGGATACATCAGTGCATAGACCGAGGTCATCAAACATTTACTTTTTCACAGAATACTTGAGCATTCTCACGGTAATGTATTGTTTACAGGATATTACTGTGTCCCAGAATTGGTAATACCAGGTGCAATTTTAACAGTGAAGTATAGCTGTCCTCAGGGATTCTACTGCATGAATGGGACAGGACATAACTGGCAGCCCTGTCCTGCTGGAACATATGGAAAAACCAAGGGACTCTCTCAGGCTTCAGATTGCACACCATGTGATGCCAAAAAATACTGTCAAGGTAATGTATAGAATTACAAATTTACATTATTATTTCAGACATGCCTTAGGTACTACTTTTTGTAAAAGTATGTCATCTCTTATTTATTTATATAAAACTTTGTCATTTAAAATTGGCTGGGTGTATTTATCTTGAAGGGACCACTCAAATGCAGTCAAAGTAGGTCACATTCACTTTTCTTTTCTAAAACATACTAATAATATAGTTAGGGTTAGGTTCCATACCACATTAAAGCAATCAAAAGAAAGAAAGCATTATGTGGAAGTATTGTATAGCAAATACTTTTTAATATCTACTTATTATGAGAGGTTCACAGTAAAAGTTGCATTTTGGAGAGAATGCTTAAACAATATTTTAATTTTTTATTAGTTACAAACAAATCAATTATACATGGTTCTTCTAAGACCAAGAGACTTGACCGTAATTGCACAGTAATGAAACAGATTATTATGCTTGGAACATTCGACAACTTAAATCTTCTATGCATCCCAGTCACTATTCATGAAGAATTGTTTTCTTTTACAGTACATCAAAACTTTTTCAGTGTGAATTGCTTTCTATTTTGTTTTCATTTTTGAGTCTAAATGTAATTCAGATATATTTGCTCCTGCTATCACCAATGGTACAGTATGGGAGTACCTTGGAATGACCATGTACTATGTACTGAAGCCAGGCTATTGTGACCTACTTGAATCAAATAATGCTAGAAAATGACTTGTTTATGCTCTGAAACACAAATGTTTTTTAAACTTGTGCTTACTCCCAACTCTTGTATAATATATTTGCCATGATAAAGCCCTCATTGTCATTTAATGTAATTTTAGATTGATGTATTTGTTATCCGAGACAAGCTATGATATGATATAAACATATTCCAGGTACAAACTTGACATCCCCATCAGGTCTTTGTATGGAGGGATACTATTGCATGTCAGGAGTGGACCGTCCCAACCCAGTTATGTTAAATGAAGACCAGTGTCCCACAGGAACTGTCCATCCAATCATTGGACACAAGTGTCCAACAGGACATTACTGCCCCGAAGGCACAGATTATCCTATTGGCTGTCCAGCTGGTACATACCAAAATCTGACCAATCAGAAAGCATGTAATAGTTGTCCTGCAGGGTATTTCTGCTATGCCAATACATCAGAGTATACTCCAAATATTTGTCCTTCTGGCTATTATTGTCCAGTCAATACAACTAAGCCCAACCAGTATCCATGCCGACCAGGATATTTCTATAACTTGACTGGAGCCGTAAGTGCTGCAGATTGTATTCTGTGTACACCTGGAATGTACTGTGCTGGAAATGGAAGTACCAATCCTACTGGGAACTGTTCTGCTGGGTGGTACTGTACAAATGGATCCACTACTAGTCAGGTAAGCTACCTTTTTGTAGATAGTGTCAGCCAATGCAGAAGTTATATGGTGTCAGCATTGATTGTCTGTCCATTTTGCTTTTAAACCACTAAATTTATTTTTGTGCAATATATTTTGAATGAATTGATCTTAAGCAACTCACACTAAAACTATTATCAAGAACACATAAAGTACAATTTTTATCTTGTATATGAGTTTTGAACCCAGGTCTGTGAGTAATCAGCACCAATCGCCTTGCCTACACGCACCAGCCCATATACCATCATGATTAAGCATGCATCACCTTCTATGCACAAGCTTGTATATATTATTTCTGCCCACTATTATCAAGATTCTAGTACAGAATCCATGGATAGCACTGTTCTGTCTGGTATATATATATATATATATATATATATATATATATATATATATATATATATATATATATATATATATATATATATATATATATATATATATATCTTCAAATGTGCAAATTATTCACACCAGACAGATCATCATAGGGCTGTATCTTTACTTTGAGGCTTAAAATTGACCAAGTCCAGGAAGTTTAAATACCCGAATGTCACAAAATAGATGACCCTACCATCAGATTATTTGGATACAAGTATGTGTCACAAGAAAAAGAGAAATTATTTGCTTAACTTTTTATCTTAAGACAACAACATATGGAGGGAGGTGCGGACTTGGGTACTACTGTCCAGAAGGGTCATATACACCAATCCCATGCACAGCAGGACAGTATTGTGGTTCTGTTGGTCTGGCTACACCCACAGGATACTGCGATGGAGGTTATTATTGCCCTCAGGGTTCAGATTCTAAGCAAAAGGTTGTATGTCCAGTTGGTCACTACTGCCCTAAGGGAAGTGACCTACCAACTCCATGCAGAAATGGCACCTATAATCCACGAACAAGGCTTCAAAATGAGACAGAATGCACTCCATGTGATGGTGGCTCATATTGTAATGGCACTGGGCTCAGTGGAATCAGTGGACCTTGTGGGGCAGGTAAGTACCAAAATTATGTTTACCTAATTTAGTTGTTGAAATAGCTGTGTATACCATGTACAGAAGTGAATCACCACAAGCTGTTATAGATGGAGATGTCATTGAAATCCATCTTAGTAGTAAAATGGACCTTATTTGATGGTGGCAGATGTGTGTGTTGCAGTAATTAACACTTATTTTAGCCAGACAATATAAAATTTGATTTAAACTGGATGATCTTAAAATGGTAAAGAATGGAGGAACATATAATTCCAATCATTATCACATGATTAGTTTTGAATATTGGTTTGCCATTTTATCAAAATAATCAATGATTAGTCAGAAGGTCAAATGCTTGATTATAATTTTGCAAAATCTGCTAATAAATAATAAATCTTTTTTGTGAACTATTTGAGTTTTGAGATGATTTCTTCTTAGGTACAAAGACGTTGCCAGTATCCAATTGTTGCTTTTAGTTTAGAACAGATCCCTTTGGTAGATGAGAGCAGCCCATTGTTTCATTGATGGAAAGTTTAATCTACTAAATCAATACATGTTTACATATCTCTGTATGAAATTTAAATTCTAGTTGAGAAATTTTGTTTGAAAGTTTTAGATATTATTTTTAATGTCATGGGTTTGTTTTTCCCCACTTAGGATTTTACTGTCCAGCTGGCCAGACACAGCCCAACCCCTTTAGTTACCGATGTCCACCTGGGTATTATTGCACTCAAGGTCTGGCTGGTCCACGCATCTGTCCCATTGGATATTATCAGGATGATTACGAACAGTCAGCATGTAAACAGTGTTCTGCAGGTGAGTATCTCTATCATTTCTCCTAACAGCAGTAATTCTTTCCTTGGTACATCTTAAGTCCTGGGTTCAATCATCGATCAAGGATGCAGTGCTATGTGATTGCCATCCTGTGTTTGATGTTGATGGTTTCTAACTAAGTTATGACAACATCAAGCCATTGACAGTATATTATATTGCTCATTAGAATTTCTTGTGCAATAGACACAAAATGGTTTATACAGTTTTTCCTCAAATGCATCCTTTTAGACAGGCTTTTGCTGTTAAAACATGTATTACCCCCAAAGGAAGGCAAATTGCAATAATTGCTTGCATTTCATGGCATTTGTTGTACCCAGCACATTAATTTCTTTTTTATTTTGTTCAAAATAGATGTTTGATATAGATGTTGTATCCTTTTGTCTGTGATTTAAATTTGATCTATAAGCAGATGTACTGTTGTAGGCATGAAAGCACCTGTATGATCACAATGTGGTCTGGTATATGCAGAAAGTACTAAGTTGTTCTGGGTTCAAACCCCAACCCTGGCCAAGTCATATAAAAGACTTAAAAATGGTACTAACAGCTGCCTCGCTAGGTGCTCAGCATTAAGAGGCTAATGTTAGGACTTGTCGGACTGATGTCAGGTAGGACATCATGCTACATGTCCACAGTATGATTCCATAGTGCTAGACATCACTATAAACTGCCACATTATAGACATCATAGCAATATGACTGAATATTGTTAGATTACATTAAAAATCCATATCAAACACACACTAAGGTATTCCAACTGAGCTGACTCATTGAGAGGTTTAACAAAAAGAATTTCTAGAGCATGAAAAAATCAGTAATGCCCAAGAGACTTATTGAAATGCTAGATACATGGATATTTTAGGAAGACACAGGAAGATCATATGGACCAGTTACCTCACTGGAAGTGGACCTAATCTAACATTGACCCAATAAAGTGCAGAAAGTAGTAATGCAAAATTTGGCCAGTATCTCAACACATGAGGGGAAATTCCTTCCATAAAATTGTATCCTTTCTTCCCAGCCCACGTAGTAGAGGTAGATTTGAAATACAGTCTGTTTATAAGAAAATTTTGGTAGTATCTGCACACAGGTTTCAATGAATGATTACAATTTGTTTGCATACTTCCATTTATTAATGTAAATTTGCATGTTCAGTTATACATATCATGACCTTACTACAGCTCTGTAGGTAATCTGGAATTGTATAGGTAAAGATACTATAACCTGTTGCAAATTTCACTGGAATTGAATAGTTATAGATAAAATAACCTGTTGCATATTTCACTGGAATTGAATAGTCAGAGATACTATAACCTGTTGCATATTTCACTGAAATTGAATAGTTAAAGATACTATAACCTGTTGCAAATTTCACTGGAATTGAATAGTTATAGATACTATAACCTGTTGCATATTTCACTGGAATTGAATAGTCAGAGATACTATAACCTGTTGCATATTTCACTGAAATTGAATAGTTATAGATACTATAACCTGTTGCATATTTCACTGAAATTGAATAGTTATAGATACTATAACCTGTTGCATATTTCACCTGAATTGAATAGTTAAAGATACTATAACCTGTTGCATATTTCACTGGAATTGAATAGTCAGAGATACTATAACCTGTTGCATATTTCACTGGAATTGAATAGTTAAAGATACTATAACCTGTTGCATATTTCACTGGATTTGAATAGTTGAAGATACTATAACCTGTTGCATATTTCACTGGAATTGAATAGTTAAAGATATTATAACCTGTTGCATATTTCACTGGAATTGAATAGTTAAAGATACTATAACCTGTTGCATATTTCACTGGAATTGAATAGTTAAAGATACTATAACCTGTTGCATATTTCACTGGAATTGAATAGTTAAAAATACTATAACCTGTTGCATATTTCACTGGAATTGAATAGTTAAAGATACTATAACCTGTTGCATATTTCACTGGAATTAAATAGTTAAAGATACTATAACCTGTTGCATATTTCATTGAAATTGAATAACCTGTTGCATATTTCACTGGAATTGTATAGTTAAAGATACTATAACCTGTTGCATATTTCACTAGAATTGAAAAGTTAAAGACATACTATAACCTGTTGCATATTTCACTGGAATTGAATAGTTAAAGATACTATAACCTGTTGCATATTTCACTGGAATTGAATAGTTAAAGATACTATAACCTGTTGCATATTTCACTGGAATTGAATAGTAGAAGATACTATAACCTGTTGCATATTTCACTGGAATTGAATAGTTAAAGATACTATAACCTGTTGCATATTTCACTGGAATTGAATAGTTAAAGATACTATAACCTGTTGCATATTTCACTGGAACTGTATAGTTAAAAATACTATAACCTGTTGCATATTTCACTGGAATTGAATAGTTAAAGATACTATAACCTGTTGCATATTTCACTGGAATTAAATAGTTAAAGATACTATAATCTGTTGCATATTTCATTGAAATTGAATAACCTGTTGCATATTTCACTGGAATTGTATAGTTAAAGATACTATAACCTGTTGCATATTCCACTGGAATTGAATAGTTAAAGATACTATAACCTGTTACATATTTCACTGGAATTGAATAGTTAAAGATACTATAACCTGTTGCATATTTCACTGGAATTGTATAGTTATAGATACTATAACCTGTTGCATATTTCACTGGAATTGTATAATTATAGATACTATAACCTGTTGTATATTTCACTGGAATTGTATAGTTATAGCTACTATAACCTGTTGCATATTTCACTGGAATTGAATAGTTGAAGTTACTATAACCTGTTGCATATTTCACTGGAATTGAATAGTAGAAGATACTATAACCTGTTGCATATTTCACTGGAATTGAATAGTTAAAGATACTATAACCTGTTGCATATTTCACTGGAATTGTATAGTTATAGATACTATAACCTGTTGCATATTTCACTGGAATTGTATAGTTATAGATACTATAACCTGTTGCATATTTCACTGGAATTGTATAGTTAAAGATAATATAACCTGTTGCATATTTCACTGGAATTGAATAGTCAGAGATACTATAACCTGTTGCATATTTCACTATAATTGAATAGTCAGAGATACTATAACCTGTTGCATATTTCACTGGAATTGAATAGTTAAAGATACTATAACATGTTGCATATTTCACTAGAATTGAATAGTTATAGATACTATGACCTGTTGCATATTTCACTGGAATTAAATAGTTTTAAAAAAATATGACCTGTTGCATATTTCACTATAATTGAATAGTCAGAGATACTATAACCTGTTGCATATTTCACTAGAATTGAAAAGTTATAGATACTATAACCTGTTGCATATTTCACTGGAATTGAATAGTTAAAGATACTATAACCTGTTGCATATTTCACTGGAATTGTATAGTTAAAGATTTTATAACCTGTTGCATATTTCACTAGAATTGAATAGTTATAGATACTATAACCTGTTGCATATTTCACTGGAATCGAATATTTAAAGATACTATAACCTGTTGCATTTTTCACTGGAATTGAATATTTAAAGATACTATAACCTGTTGCATATTTCACTGGAATTGAATATTTAAAGATACTATAACCTGTTGCATTTTTCACTGGAATTGAATATTTAAAGATACTATAACCTGTTGCATATTTCACTGGAATTGAATAGTTAAAGATACTATAACCTGTTGCATTTTTCACTGGAATCGAATATTTAAAGATACTATAACCTGTTGCATTTTTCACTGGAATTGAATATTTAAAGATACTATAACCTGTTGCATATTTCACTGGAATTGAATAGTTAAAGATACTATAACCTGTTGCATATTTCACTGGAATTGAATAGTTAAAGATACTATAACCTGTTGCATATTTCACTAGAATTGAATAGTTAAAGATACTATAACCTGTTGCATATTTCACTGGAATTGAATAGTTAATGATACTATAACCTGTTGCATATTTCACAAGTCAGCATGAGTCTTTAATTTTTTAAATTCTCATCCCCAGGATATTATTGTGACAGTAGCAACGGCACAGCCATATCCAGTCTCAGTGGCTATGAGTGTCCTAAGGGATATTATTGCCCCACCAAGACAGAGAGATCTAACCAGTATCCATGTCCACCAGGAACCTACAATAACCGTACCAAGCTCTCTTCTGCATCCGAATGTCAGGCCTGCATCCCTGGATACTACTGTCTCAACTCTGGACTATCTGAGCCACAGGGGCTTTGTTATGGAGGGTAATAATAATAATAATAATAATAACAATAATAATAATAATAATAATAATAATAATAATAATAATAATAACAATAATAATAATAATAATAATAATAATAATAATAATAATAATAATAATAATAAGGTCACATTCTTACAAAACTGCTACCATTCATGATTGATTAATCCTAAATCTACTTAACATTATTGAAATTGTTGAGAGATTGAAGTACATTCACTAGATTGACCTGCTGGCATTATTATGGTGTGGTCAATTATGGCTTACATAGACACATTAAAAAATCACAGAAGGAAACAAAGAACATCTTTTTAGACCCTGAACTGCCAGAATATTACAGAGTGATTGCTTTTGTGTCAATGCTATTTTCTTGAAATCATAAAATTTCTAAAGTCATAGAAGAGGTTCTGACTTGTCTGTTCCCATTTTATAGTACTGTTCATGGGAATTATTGAAGGACTATCAACTGTATATTATGGAGTGTAGTATATAATAGTGGGGACTCATGTGCAATATTGTGTTTTGCATCTTCTTTTAATAAGTAAAAATAATGTACATAATTTAACTAAATTGTGTTTACAAATTTAACTTCTAGAACTTTTTTTGACTGTATCTTTGCCATTTGCTTCCAGATTTTACTGTAATGGCAGCACAGTTCAACCCAATCCATCAGACGGAAATTGTCCATTGGGAAACTATTGCCCAACAGGCAGCTATGAGCCAACACCATGCCCAGAAGGCACAATTACACCAAGTGTAGGCAGTGACCAGGCAACAGATTGTCAGTTCTGCAAGCCTGGGAATTACTGTACTCCTGAAAGTTCTAGGAATGGTTAGTCTTTGATAATATTGTATTTAGATGTTTTGTTTCCCTGATCTGAAAAGCATTTGGCAAGACACAAGTATCATATTTCAATGGCAATTGTTTGTTAAAATTGTTGACATCGATTTTAGTGTCAGGTTTTTATGTTTGACTTCATTACTCTCCATCTGTTTTACATGTATTATGAAATATTAAGTGGAAACTAAAGTATGTCATGATAAATGGGCTACCCTGTAAATTAATAAAAGATTGCTAGTTCATAACATCAACATAGTCAATGATTCCTTTAGCATAATTATTTGAGGGATAGTTGGTTTAATAATACTTTCTTTTTGACTTGAACTCTGGCTAAGACGCAAAGATTTACAAATACCACTACAGATTTTGGCTTAAACTCTGGCTAAGACCAGAAGATTTATAAATACCACTACAAATCAACAAGCATGTTCTTATGTTAGTGACCTAACTGGAGATGAATTCCATTTGGTAGTATTTTGTCTTGCCTTTGTTGATATGAGACCTATTTTTATCCAGTCATATTTAAAAGTGTAGGATGAGGATACAGTGCTTATTATTACTGTAGTATGATATTATATATATATATATATATATATATATATATATATATATATATATATATATATATATATATATTTTTGTGCTCTTGAATATTGTATAAAAATAGACATTTTCATGTAATCATCTTCATTTTAATGTAATGTTTTCTATACAGGCTACAGTTTGAAGTGCAGTGCAGGGTACATATGTGTAAATGGGTCCAGTGTGCCCAATCCTATTGATGGAATTAAAGGGTACATTTGTCCCTTGGGCCATTTCTGTACTGAGGGTGCTGTTGTAGAGACCGCATGCCCCGTGGGGACCTATGGACCTCAGACTGGTCTTGGTGAGTTACATAATGAGAAAAAACACAGTATTACCATTACGTTTTTTTTTTAAATTTAATAAATTCTGCAATTTGAAAATAAATTTTGGTGGATAATTTGTTTATTGGGAACTTGTGTGCACATTTACCAAAGCCAAAGGTCAACTATTTTGTGGAAGTTAACACCATTTAGTTATATATTATGCAATTACATAGTGTACAGATGACCATTCAGTCATATGTACAGAGGACCATTCAGTCATATGTACAGAAGACCATTCAGTCATACATACAGATGATCATTCAGTTATTTTTAAAGAGGATCATTCAGTCATATGTACATAGGATCATTCAGTCATTTGTACAGAGAATCATTCAGTCATTTGTATAGAGGATCATTCAGTCATTTGTACAGATGATCATTCAGTCATTTGTATAGAGGATCATTCAGTCATATGTACAAAGGACCATTTAGTCATATGTACAGAGGATCATTCAGTTATTTGTACTGAGGATAATTTATCCTTATGTACAGAGAACTGTTTAGTCACATGTACAGAGGACTGTTCAGTCACATGTACAGAGGACTATTTAGTCACATGTACAGAGGATCATTCAGTCATATGTACAGAGGATCATTTGGTCATATGTACAGAGGACTATGTAGTCACATGTACAGAGGATTGTTTAACCACATGTACAGAGAATCATTTAGTCATATGTGTAGAGGACCATATAATCTCATATACAGAGGACTGTTTAGTCACATGTACAGAGAGCCATTCAGTCACATGTACAGAGGGCCTTTCTGTCTTGTACAGAGGACCATTCAGTCATTGGTACAGAGGACCATTTAGACACATATTCAGAGGACCATTTAGTCACATATACAGAGGACTATTTAGTCACATGTACAGAGGATCATTTAGTCATATGTGCAGAGGACCATTTAGTCACAGACAGGACTATTTAGTCACATGGACAGAGGGCCATTCAGTCATGTACAGAGGACAGTTCAGTCATTTGTACAGTGGACCATTTAGTCACATATACAGAGAACCATTTAGTCATATATTTATGGTTTATATTTCAATATCAACTTTTAAAAATGACTTGATGTTACTGTTGAAAGTTTTAAATAAAATATGGTCCTTATTTTGAATTCCAACTCTGAACAAAATGATTTTGTTCTTAAATATTATATTTTTATATTTACTTTAAGTGTTTATTAGTATATGTTCTTCTTACAAACTTACTTACTTTTCATAACAAGATGGTTTAATTATAAACAGGAGGGTTGTTTTTCATAATTACTGGACAAAAGCAGCCAGTGGAGGGTTTTGATCAGTTTCAAACACTGGTTCAATATGTATATTTTATACTCCATCACTATTAGCTAAATCAAATTTTTGCTGCGTTTGTCAATTTACTAAATTTCCAATAAATTTAATACTTGTGTGCCTCTTGAATATACAGTATGTGTGCACTTAAGGGAATTTTAAAAACAGAGTAAAACACAAACTCAAGTTTAAATTTATTTTAAAGTTCTAACAGTTTTAAAGGTTTCTTGATGCTTCATATAGGCTTATTCTCTGATATGTTTTCCTATAGACAGAACTTCCATAATTATAATCAGCATAAATATTCACACTTTCTTCGATACAGAAAATAAGCCCAATTTTTGAAGAATACTATCATTTTGCATTCAAATTAAAGACACCATCAATTTGATGCAGATGTTATTTTGATTATTCCTTTGTACATTGTTTTTGTCATGAAAATCATGCTCATTGAACACAGAGGTAATGGCATTTTAAACCAGAGCAATATGAGTGTTATAGAGAAAATGTATGATGTGATATTTTTATTAAAATGTTGTGATGTTTGTCTTTTTCTCTAATTTGCTTGAAAGACCACATTTTTTTCAACAGCTAAATGCACAGAGTGTCCAGCAGGAACAACCTGTCCAAGAACTGGAATGAATGCCACTGACCCTTGTCCTTCTGGGTACTATTGCTATAATGGAACATATAACCAAGGAATTCCATGTCCAAAAGGTAAGTACCAGTCTAAACGAAAGAATCAGTTAATTGTACTGGTAGGGACAAAGAGACAAGCTACTAATGGTACTGGTAGCGACAAACAGCTAAATCTACTGGTTGGGACATTAATGCAAACTGAAGGCATATATCCAAACTATTTGTGAATGTTAGAAGAGAAAATCTGGAAAATATATGTTATTGCTTTGCTTGTAAATTCTAGATTACTGAAAATATGCACAAGTTTGCTTCTGACTGGGATCATTTTATCATCTGCTTGCAGATAAGGAATCACATTTTTTAACTTTTGATCTCTGGTGTTTAAGGATGTTAATATACCAGGACAGATTTAACTCAGCTGGATATGGAAATATAAGTTTAATTCTTGCTTTGGTTTTGATAGTGGTAATGTTATTTATTAAATCTCTACAAGATATGAATCAGTCCATGTTCTGCAATATGTTTGTCATGCCATTCTTTGTTATACATGCAGCTTTCCTTGTTTTGTTGAAATTTCAGCTAAAGCTTTGGTAAACTGGTTATTGTGTTATCTTGTAATTTTAATTATTGTGGAGAATACTTGTTTTAGGACTTAATTAAGAAACACTTTGCTATCAATATTAAAATGGAAACAAGTCACATTTTTTTTAAATTGCTAGCTCTGGTAATCAAGTAGACTAATCCCATTTAAAAGGAGTCACTTAATATTCCAGTGGTCATGTAATAATTTAAGAATTGGTTGGGAATATGACTGTTTTAGTCATGTAATCACTGAAATTGTATTGGAATGTGACAGCCTTGGTCATACAATCATTGACAAATTGGTCATGTAATTATTAACATTTGTATTGGGAATGTGCCAAAACTGGTCATATAATCATTGACAATTTTATTGGGAATATAACAGCCTTGGTCATATAATCATTGACAATTTTATGAGAATGTGTCTGCCTTGGTCATGTAATTATTGACATTTGTATTGAGAATGTGCCAAAACTTGTCATATAATCATTGACAATTTTATTGGGAATGTAACAGCCTTTGTCATGCAATTATTGACAGTTTTATGGAGAACGTGACATCCTTGATATTCAGTATGATTTAAGACATCTGTTCAGCTGATTAAAGAAAGCTAACCCTTTCTATCTATTTGATATGGTGTTCATCAACTGTTCCACAGGGAAATGTCTCAGTCGATTGCAAAACCTACAGTCCCTACAATCAAAGTTCTATCATTTCAGAAAGCTACAACAACCCCTAATGCAGATATCTTTCTTTCTTTTCAGGAACCTTCAACCCCCACACAGGAATGTCATCCCTGTTTGAGTGCTTGGGATGCACTTCAGGAAGCTATTGTGGAGCAACTGGACTCTCTAATGTCAGTGGTAACTGCTCCTCAGGATACCTCTGTATTGAGAATGCCACTAAGTCTACACCAAATGATGGTCTCAATGGACCATGTCCAGTTGGTCACTACTGTATTGAAGGTAACTCTTGAAAATACACCAGTTTTAATATGAGTTTATTATCTTGCCTACCACTGTGTCTTTAAGGTTTATTACATCAGTCTTGGTATTTGCAGATTCCTGCATTTTGCATTACAGAATTTTGTGGCATGTCAGCTGTTCATTGGTCATTTAAACAGCTTTAGTCACAACAGCACCTTAGACAATTGATTGCCCTGGTGTCTTGTTATTCTCCTTGATCATCCTGGTGTAGATTAACAGAGCTTGTTGTTGACCTATCCCCATGGTTTTATTTGCATTAAAAGCTTGTTGTATCCCCATGGTTTTATTTGCATTAAAAATACTCAACTCACTAATGTCACTGTCTTAATATCAATCATGATATTTTTAGATCTTCAGATAGTCACAAAGACTTTGTAGCAGATGTTTCATTACAGTCACAAAGCCTTGTAGCAGATGTTTCATTACAGTCACAAAGACTTGCAGCAGATCATTAATTAGTCACAAGGCCTTGTAGCAGATGTTTCATTACAGTCACAAGGCCTTGTAGCAGATGTTCAATTACAGTCATAAGACCTTGTAGCAGATGTTCAAATACTATCAGAGGGCCTTGTAGCAGAAGTAATTAAATAACCTGTATTAGTAATTCTGTGATATTATCACTTTTATTATAAATATTACATATAATTTATCTTAGCATTATTTTGCAGGTTTGCATGAAATGCATGTTGTATGTGGAATATTTGCCCTAAGCAAGGTTAGAAACACTGGAAATTAATTAAGATTTCTGGGGATATTGAGGGATATGTTTCTAGCAAGAGAAGTAAAGCTTAGCTTTTTCCTAACTTGCATAAGAGTTATATGTCAGATGTTTGTCCAGAAGTGAGATTACAATGAAATCATGTAACATATACCACAGGAACATCTGCGGCTGAGAAGTGTCCACGAGGAACATTGAGAAATCTGACAGGTGGTAGATCTGTTGATGACTGCTTCCCTTGCACAGCAGGGTATTACTGTGACTCGGAGGGTATGACTGGTCCTACAGGAGAATGTGCTGAGAGATATTACTGTTCTGACACAGCCCGAGTGAACAGCAGTATGCCATCTATATACCTCTGTCCTCCTGGATTCTACTGTCCCAGTGGGACAGCTGACCCAATTGGATGTCCTCCAGGTACATAAAGTCATCCTTTTGAATGTGTCAGCTTCACTTTTTGTAGATAGTTTGAAAACCATACCTGATTAACCTTGAAATCATGTTCATTACTCGCATTTTTGTACTTGAATGGTCTTATTAACACAGTGATTTGTAAATATACAAGTAAATTTTGAGCAAATTTTGCATTTATTTGCATTCCAATAAACAAGTTGGTAGCACTTTGATCTTAATTTGAAAAAAAAAGGTCTTGAACTTTGGCTTTTAGCTGTAATGGCTTGTGAGCATAAAAACAAACACATGTATATATGGATTTTTATTAAGCAGAATTTGTAGTTATTACCAGGTAAATAACTTAGGTAGCTTTCCTCACATCATGATAATGTTATATTTACCCAAAATTAGCATGGAGTTATATTTTCACATTGATGCAATTAACTTCTGTGATCTTCTATATATGGTATCAAAGTTTAAGGACAGATAAATTTGTAGAACACTAACAGGTATCTCGTGAACATGTTAACTCTGAGTGGTAAGAAGCTTTATTTATAAATTTTGTATGTTGAAGTTTTTCAAGAGTATAAGAGATAATTTTTTAGTTGTTAGGAGTTTTTTAAAAAAATATAAGGTTAGAAGAAACAACTTTATATTGGATTCTTAAAAATTCTTTTCAGTTTCTAACACCTTAATCAACAGGATTAGTGATGTTTTGGGGGGGTGCTGTGGACATATATGTGAACAGGACTTTGGGGGGGTGCTGTGGACATATATGTGAATAGGAGTTTTGGGGTGGTTGGTGCTGTGGACATATATGTGAACAGGACTTTTGGGGTGCTATATTTTTGTTCATATTTTTATTTGAAGAATTAGTATTGCCTATTTCATAATTAGTATCATCATTGCCAATTGTTATAATTAGTATCATTATTGCCTATTCTTATAATTAGTATTATCATTGCCTATTGTTATAATTAGTATCATCATTGCCTATTGTTATAATTAGTATCATCATTGCCTATTCTTATAATTAGTATCATCATTGCCTATTCTTATAATTAGTATCATCATTGCCTATTCTTATAATTAGTATCATCATTGCCTATTGTTATAGTTAGTATCATCATTGCCTATTGAAATAATTAGTATCATTTCCTTTTGTCATAATTAGTATCATCATTGCCTATTCTTATAATTAGTATCATCATTGCCTATTCTTATAATTAGTATCATCATTGCCTATTCTTATAATTAGTATCATCATTGCCTATTGTTATAATTAGTATCATCATTGCCTATTCTTATAATTAGTATCATTATTGCCTATTCTTATAATTAGTATCATCATTTCCTTTTGTCATAATTAGTATCATCATTGCCTATTCTTATAATTAGTATCATCATTGCCTATTGTTATAGTTAGTATCATCATTGCCTATTGAAATAATTAGTATCATTTCCTTTTGTCATAATTAGTATCATCATTGCCTATTCTTATAATTAGTATCATCATTGCCTATTCTTATAATTAGTATCATCATTGCCTATTCTTATAATTAGTATCATCATTGCCTATTCTTATAATTAGTATCATTATTGCCTATTCTTATAATTAGTATCATCATTTCCTTTTGTCATAATTAGTATCATCATTGCCTATTCTTATAATTAGTATCATCATTGCCTATTCTTATAATTAGTATCATCATTGCCTATTCTTATAATTAGTATCATTATTGCCTATTCTTATAATTAGTATCATCATTGCCTATTGTTATAGTTGGTATCATCATTGCCTATTGAAATAATTAGTATCATTTCCTTTTGTCATAATTAGTATCATCATTGCCTATTCTTATAATTAGTATCATCATTGCCTATTCTTATAATTAGTATCATCATTGCCTATTCTTATAATTCGTATCATCATTGCCTATTCTTATAATTAGTATCATCATTGCCTATTCTTATAATTAGTATCATCATTGCCTATTGTTATAGTTGGTATCATCATTGCCTATTGAAATAATTAGTATCATCATTGCCTATTGAAATAATTAGTATCATCATTGCCTATTGGTATAATTAGTATTATCATTGCCTATTGTTATAATTAGTATCATTGCCTATTCTTATAATTAGTATCATCATTGCCTATTGGTATAATTAGTATCATCATTGCCTATTCTTATAATTAGTATTATCATTGCCTATTGGTATAATTAGTATCATCATTGTCTATTGGTATAATTAGTATTATCGTTGTCTATTGGTATAATTAGTATCATCATTGTCTATTGGTATAATTAGTATTATCATTGCCTATTGTTATAGTTAGTATCATCATTATTTTGGAATATTCTAGGTACCTATCAAGACTCGGCAGGAATGACATCATGCCATGAATGCCCAAGTGGGTTTTTCTGTATGGGCAACACTAGCAATCCAGAGTCATGCCCTGTGTTCCACTATTGTCCCAATGGCACCTCAGATCCCATATCCTGCCCAGATGGACATTATACACAGGGCACTGGAAAGGAGGCAGCTTTAGACTGTGACTATTGCCCAGCAGGTTAGTTTAGTTTTGTTTCTTTTCCTGGTGGTGATATGAGCCATACATTATAAAGGGCCTCATCAAGGTTGTTAATTGATTATAAAGTCCTTGTCAAGGTCATTAATTGCTTCTCTGTATGAAATATTCAGCTTCATTAGAGAAACCTATAGGTAGCAATTTATGACTTTTGGAAACTACAGTATTTACCCAATGACCAACCTCTGCTAGATAATAAGCCTCTCCACTATTTGCATGTATGTTTGGCAAATACTAAAGATATTTTTATGTGAGGCTAAGCCTTTCCCTACTTTTTGACAAAATGTTTAGACTACACCCTGGTATTTTAATGGTATAAATGCTGTAATATATATTTACAATGTAATATAATAGGTATTTTATAAACTGTTCATATTAATTGCTTATCATATGGAATATTTAAAATCATGTAATAAGTGACAGTTTCTACCCTAAACACAGTAATGGCCCTACCTGGGGTTCTCTTTTGTCCTCAACATGGTTATGGCCCTGACTGGGACTCGTTTCTACCCTCAACACAATGATGGCACTGCCTGGGATTCTGCCCTTTAAATTGCTATGAATAATCTGAGTGGTGTATTATTTTGTGACAGTGTTTTATCTTTCTAAGTATAAAATCTCAATCTATTAGCCCATAAAAAGAACTTCAAATGGTCTTTTTTTAATATAATGATCTACCTTGTTGTTTACCTAACATGTTAACATAAGTGGGTTAATTAATTGGTCTGTCAGGAATCTGGTTTGTTGCCTCACATTGGTTGAACACTGCAACATATGCAGTGTCATCCAATTTTCATGAAATTTCTATGACCTACTTAAAAGTTCTCTCTCCATTACCATGACTATATTAAATGGAGGTAAAAGAGAATTGCAGTGAAATAACTATGCCAATTAGGGCAAGGTAGTCTCTTGAAATGTAATTTTAAAAAGCATTTTGGAAGGAGCAATCTCTAGATATCTGATTTTAAGAAATAATTATACAAATTATGATAGAGACTATAATAATTAGTGAGCATAGCACTCACCTAAAATCTGAGTTAATAGAAATAACTTTAACAATTAGTAGGTGAAACAGTCTCCAAAATTGCAATTCATCAGGATGTTGGTTTGATAACAGAATTAAATTTTAATCAGTAATTAATTGGTACATTACTGATTGGAAAGTGGATCCTGTTCTGTTTAAAATGGGACAATAATTATTAGATCTATGAATGTTCGTTTTATGCAATCCTAGAATTCATGAATTATTTGTACCCAATGAAAATTAATATATTTCACAGTATTAGAAATATTTGGGGAAAATGGTTTTGGTTTTTGGATCAATAGAACTTTTTCCGTATTAAGACTATATTTCATGTTAATCCAGGAAAAGTCTATATTATCATTCCATGTTAGATGTTATTCTGAGAAAAGTCTATAATCTCATTCCATTTTAGATCTTATTCCAGAAAAAGTCTATATTCTCATTCCATTGTATATTTTAATTCAGGAAAAGTCTATATTCTCATTCCATTGTACATGTTAATCCAGGAAAAGTTTATAATTTCCTTCCATTTTTGATGTTATTCCAGGAAAAGTCTATATTGTCATTCTATTTTACAGGGAGGTACTGCATAGGTGGTAATATCACTGGTGATTGTGCTGCTGGTTTTATTTGCTATTCTGGTGTCAATACACCCATCCCTGGAAATGTCACTAACACAGGAAATGGAAGTTTGTGTCCATATGGGTTTTACTGTCCTGCAGGTAAACATAACTTCGCTGAACTCTTCTTCTTGTTCTCACCACCATCCTGTACAGTTAGACACAATCTATGATCTCTGTTAAGGTGTATGCTTCAGCCATCCTGTACAGTTAGACACAAGGTGTAATCTGTATCAAGGTGTATGCTTTAGCCATCCTGTACAGTTAGACACAAGGTGTGATCTGTATCAAGGTGTATGCTTCAGCCATCCTTTACAGTTAGACACAAAGTGTGATCTGTATCAAGATGTATGTTTCAGCCATCCTGTACAGTTAGACACAAAGTGTAATCTGTATCAAGGTGTATGCTACAGCCATCCTGTACAGTTAGACACATAGTGTGATCTGTGACAAGGTGTATGCTTCAGCTATCCTGTACAGTTAGACACAAGGTGTGAGCTGTATCAAGGCATATGCTTCAGCAATCCTGTACAGTTAGACACAAAGTGTGATCTGTATCAAGGTGTATGATTCAGCCATCCTGTACAGTTAGACACAAAGTGTGATCTGTATCAAGGTGTATGCTTCAGCCATCCTATACAGTTAGACACAAAGTGTGATCTGTGATTATGTGTATGCTTCAGCCATCCTGTACAGTTAGACACAAGGTGTGATCTGTATCAATGTGTATGCTTCAGCCATCCTGTACAGTTAGACACAAAGTATGATCTGTATCAAGGTGTATGCTTCAGCCATCCTGTACAGTTAGACACAAAGTGTGATCTGTGATTATGTGTATGCTTCAGCCATCCTGTACAGTTAGACACAAAGTGTGATCTGTATCAAGGTGTATGCTTCAGCCATCCTGTACTGTTAGACACAAAGTGTAATCTGTGACAGGGTGTATGCTTCAGCTATCCTGTACAGTTAGACCCAAAGTGTGATCTGTATCAAGGTGTATGCTTCAGCTATCCTGTACAGTTAGACACAAAGTGTGATCTATATCAAGGTGTATGCTTCAGCCATCCTGTACAGTTAGACTCAAAGTGTGATCTGTGACAAGGTGTATGCTTCAGCTATCCTGTACAGTTAGACACAAAGTGTGATCCGTGACAAGGTGTATGCTTCAGCTATCCTGTACAGTTAGACACAAAGTGTGATCTGTATCAAGGTGTATGATTCAGCCATCCTGTACAGTTAGACACAAAGTGTGATCTGTGACAAGGTGTATGCTTCAGCCGTCCTGTACAGTTAGACACAAAGTGTAATCTGTATCAAGGTGTATGCTTCAGCCATCCTGTACAGTTAGACTCAAAGTGTGATCTGTGACAAGGTGTATGCTTCAGCTATCCTGTACAGTTAGAGACAAAGTGTGATCTGTATCAAGGTGTATGATTCAGCCATCCTGTACAGTTAGACACATAGTGTGCTCCGTGTCAAGGTGTATGCTTCAGCCATCCTGTACAGTTAGACACAAAGTGTGATCTGTATCAAGGTATATGCTTCAGCCATCTTGTACAGTTAGACACAAAATGTGATCTGTATCAATGTGTATGCTTCAGCCATCCTGTACAGTTAGACACAAAGTGTGATATGTGTCAAGGTGTATGCTTCAGCCACCCTGTACAGTTAGACTCAAAGTTTGATCTATATCAAGGTGTATGATTCAGCCATCCTGTACAGTTAAACACAAAGTGAGATCTGTATCAAGGTGTATGCTTCAACTATCCTGTACAGTTAGACACAAAGTGTGAACTGTATCAAGGGGTATGATTCAGCCATCCTGTACAGTTAGACACAAGGTGTGGTCTGTATCAAGGGGTATGATTCAGCCATCCTGTTCAGTTAGACACACAGTGTAATGTATATCAAGGTGTATGCTTCAGCCGTCCTGTACAGTTAGACACAAAGTGTGATCTTTATCAAGGTGTATGATTCAGCCATCCTGTACAGTTAGACACAAAGTGTGCTCTGTGTCAAGGTGTATGATGTTGATCCCCATATCCATCATGTACACTGTGATTGGGAAAACAAAGTTTGATCCATGTTGATACGTCAAAATTCATCTTTACTGTATGGGAAGATCTAATGTTCAATTCATGTTGATACACATCTAATTCATCCATACTGTATGATTAGGAAGACTTATATTGATACTGTACTTCAGTCAATGTTGATATATGTCTAATTCATCCATATTGTGTAGGAAGACAAAGTTCAATCCATTTTGATACACATATAATTCATCCATACTGTATTGGATGATGCAATGTTTGATCACATTGATACATGTATAATTCCATACTGTATGGTAAGACATAATTTTGGATCATGTTGATGTATAATTCATCCATACTGTATTTGAAGAAATGTTTGATCATGTTGATATATGTCTAATTCATCCATATAGTATGGGAAAACATGTTTGATCATGTTGATATGTCTAATTCATCCTTACTGTATGGGAAGACATAATGTTTGATCATGTTGATATATGTCTAATTCATGCATACTGTATGGGAAGACATAATGTTTGATCATGTTGATATATGTCTAATTTATCCATACTGTATGGGTAGACATAATGTTTGAACATGTTTATATATGTGTGATTCACTCATACTATTTGGGAAGACAATGTTTGATAATGTTGATTTATGTCTGATTAATTCATACTGTATGGGAAGACGTAATGTTTGATCATGTTGATACATGTCTGATTGATTCATACTGTATTTGAAGATGTAATGTTTGATCATGTTGATAAATGTCTGATTCATTCATACAGTATGGGAAGACATAATGTTTGATCATGTTAATACATGTCTGATTGATTCATACTGTATGGGAAGACGTAATGTTTGATCATGTTGATACATGTCTGATTCATTCATACTGTAATGTTTGATCATGTTGATACATGTCTGATTCGTTCATACTGTATGGGAAGACATAATGTTTGATCATGTTGATACATGTCTGATTGATTCATACTGTCTGTGAAGACATAATGCTTGATCATGTTGATACATGTCTGATTCATTCATACTGTAATGTTTGATCATGTTGATACATGTCTGATTCGTTCATACTGTATGGGAAGACGTAATGTTTGATCATGTTGATACATGTCAGATTCATTCATACTGTATGGGAAGACGTAATGTTTGATCATGTTGATACATGTCTGATTGATTCATACTGTATGGGAAGACATAATGTTTGATCATGTTGATATATGTCTGATTCATTCATACTGTATGGGAAGATGTAATGTTTGATCATGTTGATACATGTCTGATTCATTCATACTGTAATGTTTGATCATGTTGATACATGTCTGATTCATTCATACTGTATTGGAAGACATAATGTTTGATCATGTTGATACCTGTCTGATTCATTCATACTATATGGGAAGACATAATGTTTGATCATGTTGATACATGTCTGATTCATTCATACTGCATGGGAAGACGTAATGTTTGATCATGTTGATACCTGTCTGATTCATTCATACTGTATTGGAAGATGTAATGTTTGATCATGTTGATACATGTCTGATTCATTCATACTGTATTGGAAGACATAATGTTTGATCATGTTGATCTCAGTGTCCATCTAATTCATTCATATGTTTGTCTTTTAAATGCAGTTTTTCCCCCAGTATCTAGGACTGTACTATTTTTCAAAAAAAGGAATGGTGAAGGACTGAAGCATGACCCAAACTGATCGCATATATAGTAACTTTATGAGGTGGCCATTGTTTTCCTAAACCTCATCAATGTTCTTCACTGAATATGAACCCTCATGAATTCCTTTTTTCTTGTCTTTTTTTCTAAAATGTGGCCCAAGTTCTGTCATCCAGATTTTATAAAAACCCAATGGTCATTAATTGTTTGTTGTTTTGGAAATCTCTTTGTAACCATTACCTTGCATCAATTCAGAATATCAAAAATGATTAATATTCAATAAAATAGAGAAATAATAAATTTACACAATTTGACATTCTACATCCTATTATCTCAAACCAAAAGAGAGACAAATTATATGTACTACCTACTTGTCACAATTGGGTGACAAACATCACAGTAAATTGATTGGTTTCATTTAACATTAGTAATTAACCTAAAGTATTTTAAACATGACATGAACATTAGTAATTAACCTAAAGTCATTTAATCATGACCTGTACATTAGTAATTTACCTAAAGTCATTTAAACATGTATAATCACACAATCTTGCTGTTTCAGTGTGCTATGATGTTACTAAATTATTACTGGAATAAGCCAGATTGGTCATTGAGCTTGACATAAGATTATCAAATACCTTCATAAACATGTTTTATTTAGTACCAGTCCAAATGAAATCTAGTCCATACTAGCAAAATAGCCACTGTGGAGCAAGATGATTTGCTTTTTGAATTTACTTTCTATTAGTGGGTGTACTTTAAATAGTCCAGTTTATAGCAGTTGAATTTGTAAATTTTTTGGCAAACAGATTGAAACAATTTTCACCAACAATATTAACATTGTGACTAAGCAATATTTCCAGTTTTGGACACAGTGTAAGTGTAGTTTTGATGGGGAAACAAATGAAATAAAAAAATCGATCAAGCACATATAATAACAATAACAATAATATTCAGTGCAAATGATCAAACCAAGAGAAGATGCAAAAAACTGTGCAATTTAGATGGGGAACTAAATGAATTAATGAATCAATCTTTGAAATATTAAAAACATTATTATTATTACTTTTATTATTATTATTATTATTATTATTATTATTATTATTATTATTATTATTATTATTATTATTATTATTGTTTTGTAATACAGGGTCACTAGTCTATGATACATATCCATGCATCATGCAGTACAAAAAGGTGTTGAATTTTGAACAGAGAAAAACTTCATTTATTTTGGAAATGGTATACATGCAGTGTAATCATTATTATATAGTGCTTGTATGTGAGTGAATATATATTTATTACACAGTAGTAATCACACAGCATAGATTAAATAGAACCCTGACACTCAAATGGAGCTGACAGATGTTGGGGGATATTATTCATATATCTGTGTAATAGAACTTGATGATGAAATTTTTCAAATCTATAAGGCTTTTATAGTAAATATTGCTAAATTGGTTTTCAGAATTTTTCCATTATTATTTTGTATAAATGTCCTAAAAAGAAATTTAAGTTGGATTTTTATATACAAAGGTGGGTAAATATTTTCTTTGTAAATTCTCCAAGTAGAAGACATGCAATTATACAATGAATTCATTTTCAATAATAATATTAATAGTTATTGCAAATTTTAAGACCAATAGACATATACAAGTTTAATAATAATAATAATAATAATAATAATAATAATAATAATCATAATCATAATAATTGTAAATATTAGACCAATTTAAATATACAAGACTTGGATTAATGCATGAAGTCATTAGCATTGGCTAATTTGCTTGGTCAGGTGTTTAAACTGTGCAATTCAACTGGTAATATTTACCTGTAATCATTATCCCTTTAGTCATCTATCATTTTCATTTAAAGTCCATCTCTGTATTATCGGACCTAATGATATGTACAGTTGTAGTATATTTCCAATTATTCTCAAGACTAAATGCTTCAAAAAATCCCTTTGATTTTTAGAGACATGACTGGGAGGTGTGATTATAAGACCAAGGTGCAATTTTTATCCAATAGTTTATTATATTTTCTTTTTTTCAGGAACAACTGTGCCACAGACCTGTCCACCAGGCAAATTCATTGCTGTTCAGGGAGCTCCAGACAGTACACATTGCACAGCATGCCCAGGAGGGCGAATTTGTCCAGACAATTCCACTTTGTCAGAGCCTTGTTGGGCTGGTTACTATTGCCTTTTTAATGTGGGAAAGCCCACTCCATGCCCGAATGGGACTTTTAATGACCAAACTGGAGCCATTGATATCAGCTGGTGCAAGATTTGTCCAGATGGCTATGTCTGCTACACAAATGGAATTGCCAACTACACCTTGTATCCTTGCCCTCTAGGTCATTTCTGTCCCAACGGAACACTGGAGCCGATGCCTTGTCCGCCTGGAAAATACAGGTAGGTAGATTGGCATTGAGATTGTCAATGTAAGGAATTATGAGTGTTTTATTTCTGCACATTTTTAGATTTGTAAAATCTTTTAATATAAACTATACATGCTTTAATTAGGTTAGGTCATGTACATTTAATTTAATTATATGCTTTTTGACAGTGAAATATATAATATTTCATTGACGGATAGTTTGAGTATTACAGATATCAATTAGAATAAAAAGTGTTTTGCATACACCTAATTGGGAACCATGATATCTCAGTTGGCAGAACATTACATTTGTATTCTAGGGTTACAGGTTCAGTGCAGCCCCTGGTCACCCCAAAATCAATCATTCTTTGCCTAATTAGAAGGCACTGAATTGAAATTATTCTACAAGTTACATGTGGTATATTGAATATGCATAAATGGTACCTCTGTATATTGCAACAGTCGTATGATAAATGTAATTATGCATGGAATGTAAAATTTAAAATATTTGGTCACTTTTGTTACAAGGCCAAAGCAGCATTTCTTTTGATCTAGCATCTTGCATGTATTGTCCATCATTAAACATCCATTGTTAATCATGCATCATCCATTGTCTATGATGTCTATGATGCATCATGCATTGTCAATCTCTTATCATCCAATGTCTATCATGCATTAAATATTGTCTATTATGCATCAGACATCATATATATACATCATCCATTGTTAATCAGATTTAATTTTTCCGTCTTCACAAAACACTGGGCCAATTTGTACCAAACTTGGTAGTAATATTTCTTGTGATATGATCTACAGAAATTGACTTTTGTTTTATGTGACTCAGAAAGCAATGGTATGACTTCATTTGCAACCTAAGTTGAGAACCTGTTTTCAACTATTTTTGCAGAATGGCTAAATCAATTTTATTAGACTTCATAGAAGTGTTGCCTAGAAATTATTTTAATAAAATTATGTTTGGGTTGACTCCCCTAAATGGGGTGCCAAGTGGTTTAAAGCGCTGTCCCCTGATACAGATCACTGCCATCTCACCTCTGTCTGTGTGGGTTTGAGCCTAAGATTCAGTGAATGCGGATATGTGAGAAAGCTTGCCAGTAGCTTCTCATCGGTTGTGGTTCTTTCCGGGGATTTCCCAGTTTCTCCATCCACCATTAATACTGGCCGCCATGTATAGCCTATCATGTGCTGAAAATTGCATTAAGCCCAGCAACAACAACAATGACTCCCATAAATGTGAAGAGGCTTGCAAAGCAATCATATGGAAATATAATGAGAATGATGTATTCAATTTTGATGAAACATAGTATGGACGTTTTTCATGCTCTATAACCATTGTGCCTAGGGTGTCTCCCCAAACAACAACTGGACAGGAAACCTTCAAATGGTATTTGCATCCATTTATATGTAGCTATTTGTTGCTCATAATAGAAAACCTGTTATATAATAACTTTCTCGGCCAAACAGTCATGCAATATCAGACCACATATAACAACATTTTAATTCATACAAAGGATTCCAATGGAACATCTAATCCAGGCATGAACACCTATCATATTCATACAAAAGGATTCCAATTGAACATCTAATCCAGGCATGAACACCTTTCATATTCATACAAAGGATTCCAATGGAACATCTAATCTAGGCATGAACACCTTTCATATTCATACAAAGGATTCCAATTGAACATCTAATCCAGGCATGAACACCTTTCATATTCATACAAAGGATTCCAATGGAACATCTAATCCAGGCATGAACACCTTCATATTCATGAAAAGAATTCCAATTGAACATCTAATCCAGGCATGATCACTTTTCATATTCATACAAAGGATTCCAAAAGAACATCTAATCCAGGCATGAACACCTTTCATATTCATACAAAGGATACCAATGGAACATTTAATCCAGGCATTAACACCTTTCACATTGCTACTAAAGATGTCAGGTTACAATCTAGTCCTGGCTGAACATGTTTCACATTCATTCAAATATTGCCAATGTACCATCTGGTCCAGTTTAAGTTACTCAAATATGTCAAATACCATCCGATTTTATCAGCTAGAAATTATCCTCACATGTGTGTCATTTAGCCAAAGTCACATTACTTACTACATTTGTCTAGTAGAACAATATATGCCAGGAAATTGATATCAGGCCTACTTGGTCATCGTGGTTGCTTATTGACAGGTGGTCAAAATTAACATATTTTTCAGTTCATGAATCATACCTGTGATATGATGAAGTGTGAGAAACTACCCAACAGAAAGTTTGATCATCTCAAAGTCCTACACCTAATTCAGGCCAATTTCTCTCCAAAAAATTCATTATATCTATAACTTGTCCTGAAATATTTTCAATTAAAAATTATAACATTGTCTTTTGTTCATTTAATGTATATATGAGTAAGACTATAGGTAGATAGACTTAACAAGGTTTATTTCAGTCTTGAATGAAAAACATGCAGGGATCTGGGTGGCTAAGATGCTTGCCTTTATAGAACACTGACATCTCACCCCTTTCCATGTGGGTTCAAGTCTTAGCCTCATCCATTGTGTGGAAAAGCTTACCAGTAGCTTCACATTTGTCAGTGATTCTTCCCAGGGTTTTCCTGGGTTCTTCCTCCACCAATATATTTTGTTCACTATTACAGCCTATCTTGTGCTGCAACACATCATTAAAACAATAAAGAAATGAAAACAAAAAGCACCAAAGTAAAATGTTATTCCATACAGTTTGCAATATACTGACTTGTAAATTGAATCCAAAGGACAGTTGTAGGTGTGCATTTCATATCCATACACATAAACTTCTCAAACATTTACTCAAGTCTTAGAGGCATTTTTAAAAATTTTACTATCTGGTTATCTGAAAAATATCCTAGGTGAAATAAAAAGCCAAAGATCAGGGTTATAATGATGAAATAAAAAGCCAAAGGTCAAGGTCATAATGATTAAATTTATCACAGACATAAGAGTAAGTTAGTGTTGTACTACTTTTACAGGGACACCCAAACTGCAGCCAGTGAAGCTGACTGTCATCTGTGTCCAGCAGGAAGATATTGTCCAGATTTTAACATGACATACAATGGTACTGACTGTCAGGATGGGTATTATTGTCAGGAAGGAGCTCAGAATGAGACTATCTGTCCTGCTGGTAAGTACTTTGTCATCATTAAAGGAGATATTTTTCTCTTGCATTGTGTAATAAATATCTCATTAAAAACGTAGCTGTGATATAACATTTCACAGTGAACTAAAGAACTTATGCCATATTAGTATGACATCTTTTATGGTTGAATCCGTATTAGTATCAAATCTCATACAATTTGATCAACATGCTGTTTTAGTAGTATATTTCATACAATTTAATCGATATGCCATATTAGTGTGATATCTTATACAGTTTAATTCTTAAATTTGGGGGTGGCCGAGTGGTCTAAAGCGCTGTCCATTATGGATCACTGCCATCTCACCTCTGTCTGCGTGGGTTTGAGTCTAGGATTAGGCGAATGTGGATATGTGAGAAAGCTTGCCAGTAGCTTCTCTTGGGTCAGTGGTTCTTTCCAGTGATTTCCCAGTTTCTTCCTCCACCATTAATACTGGCCGCCATAAATAGCCTATTGTGTTCTGAAAAATGGTGTTAACAACAACAACAATCTTAAATTTGAGGGGGCTGCCGTAGCTCAGTTTGTAAAGGATCATGGGTTTGTCACCCACCCAGGCCAGCCAGAGTTGGCTGCGTTGTGTTCTTGGAAAAGGCACATACCTCCTATATCTCATAAGACATGTACAAGTAATCCTTTCTTTAATTAGTATTATAACTGCATGTTAACACATGAAAGACTATTTACTGTCAAGGCAATAGAAGTAACTTAATTTGTTTGAGACAAACCATGGCAGCTGGGCAGAAATTTAATCTGCATTTGCTGCTTATAAATGAAGGTTGTTAACCATTGAGCCTCTATTATTTACAAATATTTATTTTTGTCATTTGGCATTAATGCCAGCTACTTACCAAACTTGATAAAGCATATGATGTATTGACCAATTAAACTACCTATGCTTTCCAAGGCAACCTTCCTAGCTGGTTCCATAATACATTATGATGTATTGACCAATTAAACTACCTATGCTTTCGAAAGCAACAATCTTAGCTAGTTCCATAATACATTATGATGTACTGACCAATTAAACTACCTATGCTATTTAAGGCAACCTTCCTAGCTAGTTCCATAATACATTATGATGTATTGACCAATTAAACTACCTATGCTTTCCAAGGCAATCTTCCTAGCTTGTTCCATAATACATTATGATGTATTATCCAATTAAACTACCTATGCTCTCCAAGGCAACCTTCCTAGCTAGTTCCATAATACATTATGATGTATTGACCATAATACATTATGATGTATTGACCAACTACTTATTCTATCCAAGGCAATCTTCCTAGCTAGTTACATATACAGTAAAACCAACAACTGTGTTTTAAAATAAAGTTGAAGCCAAAATTTTATTAAAAATATGAATGAAAGAGTTGTGAAATGCAAATTAATTTGGTATGGTGAAGATTAGAGAGCAAATATCTAATTTATTCTGCTGATAATTAGTATAATGACATGGTTCCTTTAAAATTGTATTTTCACTCTCCAGAAACAAGTTGTATCTAAAAAGGTTGAATTAGATAAGAGAATTAGGGACCTTTGTTTTGTCGAATACCAAGTTTTATGAACCAGGAAGCCCATCATTTTGATGATCTTATGTTGGCACCAGTTAATATGATGTTTATTGTTTCATCAAACTTTAGATGCCCCTCAACAGAGGTCAATAAATTTTAGTAATCTATTATTGTTAGATCATTAAATTATATTCTTGCAAATTTTGTCATTGAAACTCCAATGATATAACTATTTGCATTTACATGGCAGTTATATGGAAGTTGTACTGGCCAAGATATTTTTTTATAAAATTTTACTTCAGGTACTGCTGAAGAAATCAAACTCATATACTTGCTTCTTTGTTCAAAAAAATACTTAAATTTTGTTTTTCAGGCTACTATTGTCCAGAGTCAGCAAAGAAGATTGCCTGCCCACCAGGATTTTATTGCCCTGAGGCATCCACTGCCCCAAAAATATGTCCTCCTGGTCACTACTGCAGTGAAGATGGCTATGATGTGTGTAACTGCTCAGATTCAGGTATAAAAATATTGACTAAGTCAAACCTGTATAAATGGTAACCACTGCATAAAGGTCACCTGACTCATAATGGATAGATTCACTCTCCAAATCACTTTTGATGATAATAATGTCCTGCATATAGTTATTACCTGCTTAGTATAGTTGGTAGTCATGGTAAATGGCCTCCATTTAGTACATTGTTAGTAACCCATGCAAATACATTTCTTGTATGTCTTAAATATTGGGAGATTTGGATTTATTTAATTCATTGCTTTAAAACACAATACTCACCCATACATTATTATAGTCTTTTTCTTTAATTAATAACTTTTAATACAGTCAGTTTTCTCTTGTTGATATTTGCTGTGTTTCAGCTTTTAACTTTGCCAGGGTATGTGTTACTTTAAATAAAGGTCATTTGTAATGTATTCTTTGGTCAGTCCCAAAAAAGATCACTGGACAGATTTTACTGTAAATGTCACTGTTGCCCAGTCTTATAAGTGACCGCATGATACAGATTTGACTATAAATGGTATTTTTGCCCAATCCCTAAAGTAACCTCTAGATACAGATTTGACTATAAATGAAATTTGGAGCTATTCCCTAAAGTGACCTCAGGACACAGGTTTGACTATAAATGGTATTTTTGCCCAGTCTTTAAAGTGCTACTGAAACAGATTTGACATGTCAAGAGAGCAAATGGCCATTTGTCAGTTATCAGGTCCATTGTTGGGCATGTCTAACATGTCAAGGTATCAAATGGCCATTTTACATTTGTGAGGTCCTTTGTTGGGCATGTCTGATATGTCAAATTAGCAAATGGTCATTTTACAGTTGTCATGGGCATGTCTGCCATGTTAAGATAGCAAATGGCCATTTGACATTTGTCAGATCATTTGATGGGCATGTCTGGACATTGGGGCAATAGTATGATCTCCTACTGACACTTTAAGACTTTAAAAATAATTTGGGAATCTTCAGAACAATTCTTGACAAAAACAAGACACACACACACACACACACACACACACACACATATATATATATATATATATATATATATATATATATATATATATATATATATATATATATATATATATATATATTGTAGGTGCAATCGAACCTAAGAAGTGTCCACTTGGATACAAAGAATATGATGGATCAAACAGAACAACCTTTAATGAAACATGTGAGTCATGCAAAGGTGGCACATATGGAGCCTCAGATGACCGTTCGGAGTGTACAGTTTGTCGAGCTGGGGTTGTTTGTCTTGACCATGCCACAACTGATGAGCCAGGAGAAAATGATACTTCATGGGGACCAAACAATACTAATTCCTATCTCTGTCCTAAAGGTAAGATACATGGAGACCAAACAATAATAATTCCTATCTCTGTACTAAAGGTAAGATACATGGGGACCAAACAATACTAATTCCTATCTCTGTCCTAAAGGTAAGATACATGGAGACCAAACAATACTAATTCCTATCTCTGTCCTAAAGGTAAGATACATGGAGACCAAACAATACTAATTCTTATCTCTGTACTAAAGGTAAGATACATGGGGACCAAACAATACTAATTCCTATCTCTGTCCTAAAGGTAAGATACATGGAGACCAAACAATACTAATTCCTATCTCTGTCCTAAAGGTAAGATACATGGAGACCAAACAATACTAATTCTTATCTCTGTACTAAAGGTAAGATACATGGGGACCAAACAATACTAATTCCTATCTCTGTTCTAAAGGTAAGATAAATGATTTTTAAGGTCTAGTATGGAATTTTCTGTTAAACTTATGTTTGAATCTTCTGAACTTCAGTGCCTCAGATAAACAGTATATCTTTATGTTTAACTCAATTGAAATGGTAAAATTTACAATTTTATCTTCCAGTTTATTTACTGGATGCACAAGTATTTTATAATTCATTCATAAAATCAATTATGTGAGTATCTTTGAAAAACAAACAGTTATTCAAGCTTTCAGTTTAAATAACACACAATACACAGGTTCAATAGACACTTTATTGTGCATATAAAATAATCTTTTTGGCATAATGGGGGCAAATCCTGTCACAGCACACTGCACAAGCCCAGCTCTGAATTGTTTTAAAGGATACCTCAGGATAGGAAGCATGTTGGAGTTTGTAGGGTTGTTAAAATTGTACAATACCTGCAAGTGTGGGGCCGCAAGGGAATGACAGGAGGTATATAGGGACGATGGTCTGATACCTGCATGTTGACAGGAAGTATGACAATGACAACCAAAACATGACAAGTCCGATCCGAGGATGCCATGATAACAAACATCAACCATACTCCATACATTCACCGCAGGAAGCAGGTATGAAGTATATGGGCATAATAGTCGAGTAGGAATAGGAAGCAGGTATGAAACATCTGGGTATAATATTACATTTAAGAACTGACCCAAATTCATTTCTATGTAAAAAAAAAATTTTTTAATGCATGAAAAATTGGTAATGCTGCAGTTTTTGAAAGTGCTGAAAACCTTGTTCAAAAGTCGAATCATGAATGCTTGAAGTTGGGCAATGCACCCAAGAACAGAACTGGAACAGTATGCTATGCAAGAAATGCCCCAAATAAATGACATGGTGGACCTCAGGACAGGAGACATGTGGGAGTGTGTATGGTTGTGAAAAGTGTCCGACACCAACTGAAACTTGACATGTCCTATCCTGAGGATGCTAAAAATTACATGGTGGAAGGTGGGGAGGCGGGTGGTTCTTTCTGCTGATAAATGTTTTAAGTTAGATGTCGCAATCGACAGTCCACCAAAAAGCACATATCTCCACATGCATCCTGAATCCACATGAATGACACCAACAATGGACAATGCCTGATCACATGCTCCAAACTCAGCCATCTGACTGGCTAAACATGACATCACGTCTGGTAGCAATAAACCAAGCAGACAAAAAGAGGGGCTAGAGAAGGATGCACTGTGTATTATTCAAACTACATCTAATCACTTAAATTACAATTTAATTTTATTGTCTGGTGCTAATTTAATAATGAAAGAATCAAAACCAAGATTAGTTTTTGTGTGTAAAATTATGGTAAACCAGTCTAACTTTAATTACTGAAGTTTAGAGGGTGCTTGCTTGCTCTTTATTGCATAAAATAAATCATTCAGATAATATCACAGAGGCATTTAAAATATCAGGAATGCAACAGAGAAAATATATAAAGGCTAAATTTATCTAAAGTATTTAAATATTTTTAGCTTTTTTTCCAGTCCCAAGAAGATGAATTGCAGAGACAATCACTTTTGTAGCTGGAAGTAATTAAAATTAAAATCCATCAAAAGCAAGAAAATAATGGGACATGGAAAAGAGTATGCTGAATTAGTTGTTTTAGCATTTACCATAAAAATAATTTAAAATTGAAAAATACCAAATTATTTTTGTTAATCTTGTTTCACTTAGTTAATTTTATTTTTATGAGTCAGATGCCCAAAATGTTATATAGAGCACTGAACTCTGAAAGGCCCATATTTATTTTTATAATGAAATTCTGGAATATTTGCATTTATAAAGGAAATCTTTACAAAGTTTGGAACAGGTGCTACCTGCTACTATCAGGTATGAAAAGGTGATCCATCAGTAGAGTAAAAGATTCACTCTCATTGGATTGTAGCATAGTGAATTTACAATGGAATTCACTGTCATTGGATTGTAGCATAGTGAATTTACAATGGAATTCACTGTCATTGGATTGTAGCATAGTGAATTTACAATGGAATTCACTGTCATTGGATTGTAGCATAGTGAATTTACAATGGAATTCACTGTCATTGGATTGTAGCATAGGGAATTCACTGTCATTGGATTGTAGCATAGGGAATTCACTGTCATTGGATTGTAGCATAGTGAATTTACAATGGAATTCACTGTCATTGGATTGTAGCATAGTGAATTTACAATGGAATTCACTGTCATTGGATTGTAGCATAGTGAATTTACAATGGAATTCACTGTCATTGGATTGTAGCATAGGGAATTCACTGTCATTGGATTGTAGCATAGTGAATTTACAATGGAATTCACTGTCATTGGATTGTAGCATAGGGAATTCACTGTCATTGGATTGTAGCATAAGGAATTTCCAATGGAATTCACTGCCATTGGATTGTAGCATAGGGAATTCACTGTCATTGGATTGTAGCATAAGGAATTTACAATGGAATTCACTGTCATTGGATTGTAGCATAGGGAATTTACAATGGAATTCACTGTCATTGGATTGTAGCATAGGAAATTCACTGTCATTGGATTGTAGCATAAGGAATTTACAATGGAATTTACTGTCATTGAATTGTAGCATAGGGAATTCACTGTCATTGGATTGTAGCATAGTGAATTTACAATGGAATTCACTGTCATTGGATTGTAGCATAGGGAATTCACTGTCATTGGATTGTAGCATAGTGAATTTACAATGGAATTCACTGTCATTAGATTGTAGAATAGGGAATTTACAAATGAATTCATTCTCATTGGATTGTAGCATAAGGAATTTACAATGGAATTCACTGTCATTGGATTGTAGCATAGAGAATTTACAATGGAATTCACTCTCATTGGATTGTAGCATAGAGAATTTACAATGGAATTCACTGTCATTAGATTGTAGAATAGAGAATTTACAATGGAATTCACTGTCATTGGATTGTAGCATAAGGAATTTACAATGGAATTCACTGTCATTGGATTGTAGCATAGAGAATTTACAATGGAATTCACTCTCATTGGATTGTAGCATAGAGAATTTACAATGGAATTCACTGTCATTAGATTGTAGAATAGAGAATTTACAATGGAATTCACTGTCATTGGATTGTAGCATAAGGAATTTACAATGGAATTCACTGTCATTAGATTGGAGCATAGAGAATTTACAATGGAATTCACTCTCATTGGATTGTAGCATAGGGAATTTACAATGGAATTAAATCACTGTCATTGGATTAAAAGTATCTGCAGTTTAATTCACTGTCATTGGATTATAGTATGAGGAATTGACAGTAGAAGTCATTGTCATTGGATTGTTGTATGAGGAATTATGGTAGAATTCACTGTCATTGGATTATAGTATCAATTTACAATAGAATTCAATGTCATTGGATCATAGTATCTGCAGTTTAATTCATTGTCATTGGATTGTAGTATGAGGAATTGACAGTAGAATTCACTGTCATTGGATTGTTGTATGAGGAATTATGGTAGAATTCACTGTGATTGGATTATAGTATCAATTTACAATAAAATTCACTGTCATTGGATTATAGTATCTGCAGTTTAATTCATTGTCTTTGGATTATAGTATCTGCAGTTTAATTCACTGTCATTGGATTAGAGTATGGGGAATTATGGCTGAATTCACTGTCATTGGATTGTAGTATGGGGAATTTGATTCATTTTCAAGGAGGCTATGGTTTAGGAAATTTACAATATAATTCACTGTTATAGAGATTATAGTGTATTGAATTTACAATAGAATTCACTGTCATTTAGATTATTGTGTATTGAATTTACAATAGAATTCACTGATTATAGTATCAGGAATTTTTATGCTACATATGTAGTAAATAAAACTATTAATGTTACATTCATAGTAAATAAAACTATTAATGCTACATTCATAGTAAATAAAACTATTAATGTTACATATGTAGTAAATAAAACTATTAATGTTACATTTATAGTAAATAAAACTATTAATGTTACATATGTAGTAAATAAAACTATTAATGTTACATTCATAGTAAATAAAACTATTAATGTTACATTCATAGTAAATAAAACTATTAATGTTACATTTATAGTCAATAAAACTATTAATGTTACATTTATAGTCAATAAAACTATTAATGTTACATTCATAGTAAATAAAACTATTAATGTTACATTCATAGTAAATAAAACTATTAATGTTACATTCATAGTAAATAAAACTATTAATGCTACATTGACAGTCAATAAAATCATTAAACCTATACTTACATTCAATATGGCATATAGAGGTGATATCACTAGAACAAAGAAATTGTTATGTAAACCTAGAGATATGGTGTGGAGAATTTGTAATATGTTATGAAAAAAAAAATGATATAGGGGAAATTTAAGAAATTAAAATGTTTAAATGACACACCTATGTTCATTATGGTCATAAATAGATTGGAATAAATTTATTTATGTAAACCACACTGAGAAAATAATGCATTCAGTTCCAATTTGTAATTAACAGATACTCTCAATGAAAAACATTGTTTTTATTTAATTGTAAATTGGGTTCTCTACTCCTTCCCCTTGAATATCATACCTAAGCAAATCTAAACTGAAGACATGTTTACAGTTAAAATATCCCCTTGCTATGAAAAAGGGCATATCTTAGTTTTCAATATTTTTCATTTCTCTCTTGTATTTTCGTCAATGATTTCAGAATTGATATGACTAAAATGGTAGTTATAACCATTTAGAATGATTTGTGATGAGTTGTTGTAATATTCATGGAGACTATTTCAGAATGAGTTAAGATTTACATAATAATACTTAATGATTTGATACAGGACTGTGGGAGGATTGCTATTTTAAAGGGTTGATATAGTAGTGTCTGTAGATTTTTTTAAAAATGATTGGTTAAATTAATTTTGGTTGATAACTATGTTAATGATTTGCTACAGTAATGTTGGTAAATCACTATGTTAATGATTTTGATAAGTACTGTCAGTAGATAACTATTTTAATGATTTTGATAAGTACTGTCAGTAGATAACTCTTAATGACTTGATACAGTACTGTCAGTAGATAACTCATTAAATGATTTTATAAGAACTGTCAGTAGATGACTCTTTTAATGATTTGATATGATACTGTCAGTAGATAACTCTTTTAATGATTTGATACGGTACTGTCAGTAGATAACTCTTTTAATGATTTTGATAAGTACTGTCAGTAGATAACTACTTTAATGATTTTGATAAGTACTGTCAGTAGATAACTCTTTTAATGATTTTGATAAGTACTGTCAGTAGATAACTATTTTAATGATTTTGATAAGTACTGTCAGTAGATATCTCTTTTAATGATTTGATTCAGTACTGTTAGTAGAAAACTCTTTTAATGATTTTTATAAGTACTGTCAGTAGATAACTTTTCATGATTTGATACAGTACTGTCAGTAAATAATTCTTTTAATGATTTTGATAAGTACTGTCAGTAGATAACTCTTTTAATGATTTTGATAAGTACTGTCAGTAGATAACTCTTTTATTCATTTGATACAGTACTGTCAGTAGATATCTCTTTTAATGATTTGATACGGTACTGTCAGTAGATAACTCTTTTAATGATTTTGATAAGTACTGTCAGTAGATAACTCTTTTAATGATTTTGATAAGAACTGTCAGTAGATGACTCTTTTAATGATTTGATACAGTACTGTCAGTAGATATCTCTTTTAATGATTTGATATGGTACTGTCAGTAGATAACTCTTTTAATGATTTTGATAAGTACTGTCAGTAGATAACTCTTTTAATGATTTTGATAAGTACTGTCAGTAGATAACTATTTTAATGATTTTGATAAGTACTGTCAGTAGATAATTCTTTTAATGATTTGATTCAGTACTGTTAGTAGAAAACTCTTTTAATGATTTTTATAAGTACTGTCAGTAGATAACTTTTCATGATTTGATACAGTACTGTCAGTAAATAATTCTTTTAATGATTTTGATAAGTACTGTCAGTAGATAACTCTTTTAATGATTTTGATAAGTACTGTCAGTAGATAACTCTTTTAATGATTTGATACAGTACTGTCAGTAGATATCTCTTTTAATGATTTGATACAGAACTGTCAGTAGATAAGTCTTAATGATTTTGATAAGTACTGTCAGTAGATACTATTTTAATGATTTGATACAGTATGGTCAGTAGATAATTCCTAATGATTTTGATATGTACTGTCAGTAGATAACTCTTTTAATTATTTGATACAGTACTGTCAGTAGATAAATCTTTTAATGATTTTGATAAGTAATGTCAGTAGATAACTATTTTAATGATTTGATAAAGTACTATCAGTAGATAACTCTTTTAAAGATTTGATACAGTACTGTCAAAAGATAACTTTTCTGATGATTTGATACAGTACTGTCAGTAGATAACTCTTAAAGATTTGATACAGTACTGTCAGTAGATAACTCTTTTAATGATTTGATACAGTACTGTCAGTAGATAACTCTTTTAATGATTTTGATAAGTACTGTCAGTAGATAACTCTTTTAATGATTTGATACAGTACTGTCAGTAGATAACTCTTTTAATGATTTTGATAAGTACTGTCAGTAGATAACTCTTTGAATGATTTGACACAGTACTGTCAGTAGATAACTCTTTTAATGATTTTGATAAGTACTGTCAGTAGATTGCTATATTAAGAACTTAATGCAGTACTGTAATGTTGGTAGACTACTGATTTTAAGACTTTATACAGTACTGTTTGTTGATTGCTATTTTAATTATTTTGATAAATTACTGTTTGTAGATTCCTAATTTAATAACTTGCTACAGTAATGTCAATAGATTACTGTTTTAATGACCTGATACAGTACTATTGGTAGGTTACTGTTTTAATGTTGTGATACATTACTGTCTATAGATTACTACTTTATTGCATTGCAACAGTACTGTCAGTAGATTACTATTTTAATGTTTTGATACAGTGCTGTCAGTAGATTGCTATTTTAATGTTTTGATACAGTACTGTCAGTAGATTACTATTTTAATGTTTGGTACAGTACTCTCAGTAGATTACTATTTTCTGCATCTTTGTATTTGTAAGAAGATATACTTCATCCATTTTACTGATTTTGATCAAAACATTTTACTGGATGCTATATACATCATTTTTTTAATGGACCTTATTTAGCCTTCATTTTACCATGACCCATATAAAATAATCATTTACCATGGACCATACAAAGCCATCATTTACCATGGACCATTTAAAGTTATCATTTACCATGGACCATATTTATCCATCATTTTTCCTTGGACCATATAAAGTCATCATTTTTCATTGATTTGCTAGCAATAATTTTTCCATGGACTGTACAAAGCCATTATTTTTCCATTTACCATTTAAAGTCATAATTTTTCCATGGACCATATATAGCCATCATTTTTTAATGATTAACCAGTGCTCTCAATGCATGTATAAATTAGTTGCTAGTTGACATGTTTTAAAAAATATTATACATAAGAATGAAAGAGTATTAGTTGAGGGAGGCAAAGTAGTTGGATTTTGATAATGTTACAGTAACTCTTCATTATTTTTTTTATTTATTTTCAGTGTTCATCATCTAGGTCTCCAAAATATTATTTAAATTCATAGAAAAATGTATTATGTATTTTTGAATGAGAATATATGCCCTTAAAGACTTAATAGTCCAATAGTGGACACAAGCATGGAGAAGTGTTTTTCCAATTTCCTTAACATATTTATTCCAGGGTATTATTGCCCAGCAGGCAGTTCAGAACCCACAGCTTGCCCTGTAGGGCGTTACAATCCTAGTTTGGAGGGCACAAGCCTGGACAGCTGCTTGGAGTGCCCAGTTGACCACTTTACCCACCTGACTGCCCAGACAGGATGCTTCCATTGTGGAGGGGAGGCCTCCCAATCTAAAACTGGGCAAGCCACCTGTACCTGTAATGGTGATGGGCGAGATTTCCAGGTAAATTTTATACTTTTGTACTTTCTCCTATAAATAATGATCCTCATATTTATCTAATGATAAGCTTATGGCTGATGATAAGCCAATTCCTAACTTTTTAAAAGCTTTGTGGAAATATTTCCCATGCTTAAATAATTCTGGTAGTATACCCACTTCTTATTTGTTGAGACATGTATTATGGTATAATCAGAGATTTGATTTGATTTGGTTTGGTGATTTATGGCAAAGAAACAGGCTGCTTAGTGCTGAGGCACTTTAAGTAAAGTGCCTTTCCCAAGGACACATTGCAGTAACTGACCCAGTCTGGTCCAGTGGTAGGATTCAAACTCACAGCCTTTCGGTTGTCAGTCCAGTACACTAACCACTGAGCCACTGCAGGTCTAGTTTTATCAGACAAAGATGCTGTCAAAGTTTAAGTGTACTGTGCATGAAACTTGCAAAATCTTCAGTACTCTATGATGAGTCGACACATTAAGGCTTAGCTCTGACATTGCATCTATCTTTATTATTTCTCTAAATATTTTGTAAAAAATTACCTTGAAAAAATGTTCAAGCACTTTAAATGTATCAGTAAAACAAAAAAAAATTACAATTCTGTCAGTTGCAAAGGTAAATTGTTGGTACATAAACAATTTCATTTTATATTGAAGTTTTAATAGCAGTATTTTTGTATTTTAATTCCAGGAGAGTGATCGTAGATGCCCATGTGCTGCTGGTTTCCTTGAGAATGATGATCAAAAGGACTGTGTAAAGATTGTCTATGACCTATGTACAACTGGTCAGACTCGAAGCCAGAGTGGAGCCTGCTATACTGATGCTCAGTGGGTGACCTACTGCAGAGATCAGGTAGTTTCATGGAGATTTTCTTTTACTTCAGAATCTGTAAAGCAAGGCACTTGACATAGTTAGAAATGAGTGGTTGGGGATGAAGAGGGAAATATTTTAAAGTAAATGTGACTCATTGGGAGGGGTCTTGTACTTATAATCACTTCACACAATGGATATATGGAATAAGCTCAACCTTTGACCTTTTCAACAAAGCTTTGGGATACTTAAGACTATTAGAAATTACTTTTAAAATATTAAATACCACCACTGTTCCTAGCATGTTGTAAATGTGATGATTCAGCAAGTTTGAAATTTATAAATCTCTTGTCAGATTATTTGTGCTGTGTTTGTTGGTTTTAAATGGCACATTTTTTAGCACCTTATTGGTTTTATCATGTGGAGAAAATGGGAGCTATACACTGAGACAGCATACCAAGGTGGATTAGGCATGTCATGCTTTACTGATTTCCTACAGCTCCTCTCATGTTCTTGCATTGGAGGGGGTATTCTTGTAGATGTAAAGTTAAGTAATTTTGTTCAAAAAGAGGCCTTTTATACATTTTTTTCATTTTTTATTTTAGTTCTCACACATGCAGGAAAGTTTTATTTTAGCAGAGACTGCTAACAGTATACCCCATTTAACATCTGTTGAATTGCTGTCAACTACTTTATTGAAGATAGGTCAAGCTAGGTTAATTACATTTTACAGAGGATTAAAGTCAAGAAGAAACATGTCACAATACCAGTATGTCATCAGTCAACTGTGCCACACTAGTGCCTGCAAAGTGTTGACAGTGTCCCATTATTCACTGCACAGAGTCAACAGTGCCCCAATAGTAGCTACACAGAATCAGTAGTGTCCTACTAGTGCCAGCACAGTCAACCATGCCAAACTAGTGCCTGCAAAGTGTTGGCAGTGCCCCACTAGTCGCTGCACAGAGTCAACAGTGCTCCACTAGTCACTACATAGAGTCAAGTGTCCCACTAGAAACTGCACAGAATCAACAGCCCCAATAGTAGCTACACTGTCAACAGTGCCCCAATAGTAGCTACACTGTCAACAGCCCCAATAGTAGCTACACTGTCAACAGTGCCCCAATAGTAGCTACACTGTCAACAGTGCCCCAATAGTAGCTACAGAAATGACTGTTTAACTCATTACACTTGTTAATATTGTGGTTTTCTTTTCTTTTTTTTAAAGATTACTGCCTTTCAGCTGTTTCAAGATTTTTTTATATGAAAATGTACTTCAGTGTTGCCATCCTGCCTTACAGAGAAAATGAATTTCATATAAATCTGTATTTCAATGTCACCATCCTCACTTACAGAGAAAATGAATTTCATATGAATCTGTATTTCAATGTCGCCATCCTCACTTACAGGGGAAATGAATTTCATATGAATCAGTATTTCAATGTTGCTATCCTGACTTACAGAGAAAATGAATTTAATATAAATTTGTATTTCAATGTCACCATCCTCACTTACAGAGAAAATGAATTTAATGTGAATCTGTATTTCAATGTCGCCATCATGACTTACAGTGGAAATGAATTTTATATGAATCTGTATTTCAATGTCGCCATCCTCACTTACAGGAGAAATGAATTTCATATGAATCTGTATTTCAATGTCACCATCCTGACTTACAGAGAAAATGAATTTCATATGAATCTGTATTTCAATGTCGCCATCCTCACTTACAGAGAAAATGAATTTCATATGAATCTGTATTTCAATGTCGCCATCCTCACTTACAGAGAAAATGAATTTCATATGAATCTGTATTTCAATGTCGCCATCCTCATTTACAGGGGAAATGAATTTCATATGAATCTGTATTTCAATGTCGCCATCCTGACTTACAGAGAAAATGAATTTAATATGAATCTGTATTTCAATGTCGCCATCCTGACTTACAGAGAAAATGAATTTCATATGAATCTGTATTTCAATGTCGCCATCCTGACTTACAGAGGAAATGAATTTTATATGAATCTGTATTTCAATGTCGCCATCCTGACTTACAGAGAAAATGAATTTCATATGAATCTGTATTTCAATGTCGCCATCCTCACTTACAGGAGAAATGAATTTAATATGAATCTGTATTTCAATGTCGCCATCCTCACTTACAGAGGAAATGAATTTTATATGAATCTGTATTTCAATGTTGCCATCCTGACCTACAGAGAAAATGAATTTCATATGAATCTGTATTTCAATGTCGCCATCCTCACTTACAGAGAAAATGAATTTAATATGAATCTGTATTTAATGTCGCATCCTCACTTACAGGGGAAATGAATTTCATATCTTCACATCAGAAAACTGTGTTTGATTTGCTCAGGATGTCACCTTGGAATCCTTTAATTACACTCCCAGACTGATTGTAATAAAGTTGGTTCTACTAGGTTTCATCAGTTTAGTCTCATAAGCAGTTGACTGTATGCTCATTTATACTTTTGTAGACAAACTTCAGTTCTTAAAATCAGTTTTTTCATCTCTATTTTGCCACTTATAATCACTTAAAGAGTGTTGTGGATGACACATAAGAGTCACCAAGAATAGGGTATGCAACACCCTTTTGCATTTTGTGTATTTTTGTAATTGTTCTTTGTAACAAAGATTTATGCAATAATCTGTGATAACCAAGATATACAAATAAATGAATGTTTTATGTTGTATATGTATGGGCTTTGTGAAATCACAGCGTTGTATATAATGGCTTTGTGAAATCACAATGTTGTATATATATGGGCTTTGTGAAATCACAGTGTTGTATATGTATGGGCTTTGTGAAATCACAGTGTTGTATATGTATGGGCTTTGTGAAATCACAGTGTTGTATATGTATGGGCTTTGTGAAATCAGTATTGTATATGTATGGGCTTTGTGAAATCAGTGTTGTATATGTATGGGCTTTGTGAAATAACAGTGTTGTATATGTATGGGCTTTGTGAAATCACAGTGTTGTATATGTATGGGCTTTGTGAAATCACAAAGTTTTGTATGTATGGGATTTGTGAAATCACAGTGTTGTATATGTATGGGCTTTGTGAAATAACAGTGTTGTATATGTATGGGCTTTGTGAAATCCCAGTGTTGTATATGTATGGGCTTTGTGAAATCAAAGTGTTGTATATGTATGGGCTTTGTGAAATCACAGTGTTGTATATGCATGGGCTTTGTGAAATCACAGTGTTGTATATGTATGGGCTTTGTGAAATCACAGTGTTGTATATGTATGGGCTTTGTGAAATCACAGTGTTGTATATGTATGGGCTTTGTGAAATCACAGTGTTGTATATGTATGGGCTTTGTGAAATCACAGTGTTGTATATGTATGGGCTTTGTGAAATCATAGTGTTGTATATGTATGGGCTTTGTGAAATCAGTGTTGTATATGTATGGGCTTTGTGAAATCCCAGTGTTGTATATGTATGGGCTTTGTGAAATCACAGTGTTGTATATGTATGGGCTTTGTGAAATCACAGTGTTGTATATGTATGGGCTTTGTGAAATCACAGTGTTGTATATGTATGGGCTTTGTGAAATCACAGTGTTGTATATATATTGGCTTTGTGAAATCAAAGTGTTGTATATGTATGGGTTTTGTGAAATCACAATGTTGTATGTGTATGGGCTTTGTGAAATCACATTGTTGTATATGTATGGGCTTTGTGAAATCACAAAGTTGTATATGTATGGGATTTGTGAAATCACAAAGTTGTATATGTATGGGATTTGTGAAATCACAGTGTTGTATATGTATGGGCTTTGTGAAATCACAATGTTTTATATAGATATTGAGTTGATGATTGGGTGTTTTACAGCACAGTAACACAGGTTTTTTAGTGATGAGGTAATTGCATTACAGTGCCTTCACCTAAGAAATGCCACAGTTGTCAACCCAGGCATGATGGTAGAATTTGATCATGACTCTAGTTTGATTAATCACTGTGCCATTAGGTCTTCCTTTGTGGAAAAGTGAATAAATTGCAAAATATTCACACACCATTTTAGCCACATGCTTTTTCAGAACTATGTTGGCCTGTAATACCAATGATCTTATTTACTATCATTTTTATAGACTGGAGTAACTTTGGGACACTTCAGTTATTATTGTTATAAATATTTATATTATTATTATTATTATAAAATGCAGAATTAAGAAAATTTGCAGAAATTAAATGGTATCAGGACATAAGGATTTGTTTCAAGAATCTTTCAGATTCAAATATTATTCATGAAATTATTATAAATTGCAGTTCTGTGAAAACGGTACCTACCTTGGATTTGATCGTTTGATGGGTATCTGCCTCTGTGAAACAGATGACCTTGAAGAACTTTGTGATCAAGAATGTCGAAATGCCCAGGACAACTTGATCACCTTTACCTGTGCATCATCTCCACTAGAACCTTACATCACTGTCAGAAACTCCAACGGAAGTATTGTTGTAAGTGTTGCTAATGAATCATAAAGTTAATACCATATTAAGGCCAGTACCTTGTTAAGGCTTGCACAATCTTAAGGCCTATACCATCTTACAATAACATCTTAAGGCTAATACTCTCTTAAGGCCAATATCTTCTTAGGGCCAATAACATCTTAAGGCCAATCCTCTCTTAAATCCAACACTATCTTAAGGCCAATATCTTCTTAGGGCTAATAACATCTTAAGGGCAATATGATCTTAAGGCCAATATCTTCTTAGGGCCAATAACAGCTTAAAGCCAATCCTCTCTTAAGGCCAATACTATCTAAAGGCCAATATCTTCTTAGGGCCAATAACATCTTAAGGCCTATACCATCTTATAGCTAATGACATCTTAAGGCCAATGCTATCTTAAGACCAATACCGTCTTAAGGCCAGTACCATCATAAGGCCAATACCTTCTTAGGGCCAATAATATCTTAAGGTCTATACTTCCTTAAGGTCAATAACATTTGAAGGCCAACACTATATTAAGGTCAGTTCCATCATAAGGTCAAACTTTTCTTAAGGACAATAACATCTAAGGCCATTTCTGTCTTAAGGCCAATGCCATCTAAATCCTAAACACATCTTAAGGCCAGTTCTTTGTTAAGGCCAGTGCCATCTTAAGACCAGTTCCATCTTCAGTCCAGCACCATCTTAAGGTCAATATCTTCTTATGGCCAGTGCTATCTTAAAACCATTGTCATATTAAAACCAGTACCTTCTTAAGGCCAATAACATCTTATGGCCATTCTAATCTTTAAGCAACTATAATCTTTATACAATCTTAATACTTAATGAAAAGAACAATAACAATTGATACTGATTGTAAAACATTCATTAAAATTGGATAAAAGATTGTGGAGATGTACAAATGTTGATTTGCACATATGTATTTAAATAATCATAGATTTATTGCCTTATAAAACCAGGATCTCAAGGAGTTAGATATCCCAGCATTCCATATCTGATTATAGAATGATAATACATCAGCCATGATGAGATAAGTTATATTTATCTGGAGTTTTAACTAAAGATTGGAAGAGTTTGATGATTTAGTCAGTCCTTATAGAAATGTGTAATAGCAGAGTTGGGCAATTTAGCGGTTTGATTCTTGGTCACACAAGTAAAAACACAGTAGGGTCATAATTGATTATGCAGTAATTTGAGAAATATGTAATGCCAGTAGAGTTTACTGAGTGTCATTTGGGTCTCAGAGGAATGTGTAATACCAGAACTGCTTACTGAGTGTCTGACTTGATTAATCAGTGCTTAGTGAAATGTGTAACACCAGAGCTGCTTACTGAGTGTCAGACTTGATCAATCAGTGCTTAGTGAAATGTGTAACACCAGAGCTGCTTACTGAGTGTCAGACTTGATCAATCAGTGCTTAGTGAAATGTGCAACACCAGAGCTGCTTTCTAAGTGTCAGATTAGATCAATCAGTGCTTAGTGAAATGTATAACTCCAGAACTGCTTACTGAGTGTTAGACTTGATCAATCAGTGCTTAGTGAAATGTGTAACACCAGAGCTGCTTACTGAGTGTCAGACTTGATCAATCAGTGCTTAGTGAAATATATAACACCAGAACTGCTTACTGAGTGTTAGACTTGATCAATCAGTGCTTAGTAAAATGTGTAACAACAGAACTGCTTACTGAGTGTCAGATTTGATCAATCAGTGCTTAGTGAAATGTATAACACCAGAACTGCTTACAGAGTGTTAGACTTGATTAATCAGTGCTTAGTGAAATGTTTACTCTCAGTATCAGACTTGATCAGTCAGTGCTTTGCGAAATGTTTAACACCAGAACTGCTTACTTCTATGATTTATTTAGTTTTTCTGCAATATTGCACAAAAGTATAGCATGTGGTATAATGATGGACAGTGGTATACTGAGGGGCAGTAGTATACTGAGGGGCAGTAGTGGTATATTGATGGGATATATAGTTAGAAACCAGTGTTTTCATTCACTCTAATTCATTTAATAGCATGAAGTGGGGAAACATTTACATGTAATTTTGCAAATTAAAATTTTAAAATTCTCTCACAGAAACAATATCCAGCATCCAGTCTCCTAAATATTGTCAATGCAAGGAATGTCATCACCAAAGACAGTTGTGTTGATCTAGACAGCAGTGAGAAATCAATAAGATTAATGGTGATGAGTGAAACAGGATTCCTTGGAGTTTACAACCCCGATACCACAGCCATGATGAATATAATTGATGATAATGCAAAAGGAAACATTACTGGAAACATAACTGTTGATAGCCAGGTAGTGGGGCGTCGTAGACTGCTTGCTTATTCAGTCTACAATGGAACAAGTTTTAGTGGTGTGAAAAACCCAGTCATCTGTCTTAAAAATGGAGAGTACATGTTCTTCACAGTGACAAACACTTATTATCCAATATATGACAGGTATGCTCCAGTTATTGATAATAGATATTTTAAGTTCAGAAAATGTATTTTGTAAATATAAATAAAACTAAACCCATAAAGACTATAAATTGGTTGAGAAATTAACTGAGGTAATCATATAAGAAATTTATAGAGGATATTTTAAAAGCCATGGTAAGCAGTTAATTATTTTTACAATTTTGTTTGCAAATCTTTGTAAGCAGAATTGTTGCAATTTATTTTGTCAGCTTTGGCAAACAGAAAGTTGTTATAGGTTATGTTGAAAGCCTTGTCAATGAGAGAGTTGTTAAAGGTTATTTTTGTAAAAACAGGCAAGCAGAGAGTTGTTACAAATTATTTTTGCTTGCCTTGGCAACGAGAGAGTTGTTAGAGGGTATTTTTGTAAGTTTGGCAAGGAGAGAGTTGTTAGAGGTTTTTTTGTAAGCTTGGCAAGGAGAGAGTTGTTAGAGGTTATTTTTGTAAACTTGGCATGCAGAGGACTTTACAGTTTCTTCAGGAAAAAGAAACTCTCACAAGTTAAGCAGAAACCAAAGAGTCTTAAACTTGAATTTCAAACAGAATTATGTCAACAACAAAAGAAAAGCAAAGTAACACTGCATAAAAGTACAATGATCCAAATTTAAATAAGTACTTTCATTATCTTTGGCCTGATGTCATCCCAATTTAAACTACCATAGATCTTTTACAATGTTTTAAGTATTTTAGAAGTTTTACCCTTATCTTTAATTTTATGTATCTTTTCTTAATTTTAATATGTTTATCTTTGAATTTTTATTGTGTATTAGCTCTTATTACTTCTTGTTTATGTGCATCTTTAGTCAGAAGTGCTTTTCTTCCTATAGTATTTTTGTAGTTTTTTTTATATTTCCAGAACTAAACTTTTTAATGAGCACCATGTAGCCAATACTGTGCTGGCAGCCATTAATCTTACTACTTTCCTGTCTACCTACCTACATAATTATCATAGTTATTGCCTGTGCTGAGAAAAAAATTTTTAATCTTAGCTCATAAATAATAGAATTCAGTATATTGCAATCACAGATTTGTTTGCCATACAGGAATAATCTATTCAACACCAATGACAACTTTGACTATGGAGGTTTCCGTACTTTGGCAGAGTCTATGTCCCTCACTGCCTCCTCTGCTACACTCTTTTCATATCAATTTAATGAGGCTGGAGTGTATGTCTTCTACCTAAGTACAGATGAGAACAGGAAAACAGTAAGTACCTTCTATAATGGCAATTACAATTTTCATCTTTTTTTGAAAAATGATTATAGCTTTAAAATTTTTGTATTTGTTTTTAAAAAGAAAAGACTTGTATTGAAATACACAACCCTTGTATTGTCAGTTAAATATTTGTATTACAATATTTTGCACACAATAATTTTATTATAATTCTTACCTTATTATTAAGAAACTTTTATGCAAGTACATTATAGTCTGTTTTAGCTAAACTGGCAGTAAGACAAAATGAGTTAAGGTTTGGTCCTACATGCATCATGTGTAATCCATCATCTGTCGACATTTGCCCATCATTTGTCTCCTTCAGTAATTGCTCTCTTTTGATCTGATTTCTATCAGACTTGGAATATAGGAATGTGTCATAAAATCTCCTACAAGTTCAAATATGACCCAGAGAAATTCATGCATGTTAATGAGGTGATCATGCAGCTGATTGGCTGACCATGTTTAGACCCTTAAGGTCATATTTCTGATCCAATATTGATCAAACAAGGAATATATGCTTATGTTATTAAGATCTCAGATAAGTTTAGTAATGAATGAGATATGTACATACTAATGAGGTGATCTTGCGGCTGATTGACTGACTTTGTTGCTACCCAGGAAGTCATATTTATGATGTGATTTTGATCAAACATGATATGTATGTTTGAATGAAGAATACCTTCAATGATACTTTTCTAACTCTTTGAATGAAGAATACCTTCAATAATACTTTTCTAACTCTTTGAATGAAGAATACCTTCAATGATACTTTTCTAACTCTTTAAATGAAGAATACCTTCAATGATACTTTTCTAACTCTTTGAATGAAGAATACCTTCAATGATACTTTTCTAACTCTTTTGAATAATATGAATATGAATGTGTTGATCTTGCACATGATTGGCTGAACTTGTTAGAGGCTGTATTCCTGATCCAGTTCTAATCACAAGAGTTAACAAACTGACTTATATCAATAATATTGTTGATGATCTCAAATATGAGGAATATGTGCACAAAATAATGCAGTGATTTTATACCTGATTTGTTGAGTGTAAAATTTTAACAACTATATTTTTCATCATATATTTATCAGACTCGGTAAATAAACTTTTATAATCAAGATATATGGATGTGTCATGAGCAGACCTATGCATGGTAAATAGGTAATGTTGAATACAGTTGGTTGAGCTTACTGCTTGAGACTATTTCTTACACAGTTTCTTAGACTTGGTAAATAGGCCAGTAACATATGATGTTGGATAAGTTTTATTATGAGCCAGACCATTACATATTTATGCGTTCTTGCATCAGATATATAATTTTTTTATCATTTTAGTAACTGATTTTTTAATAAGATTTTGGTATAAATGTATAAATAGGCCAATGTTACCAATATTTTGATTTAGTAAGATTATGGGTAAAATTTTGCATATTAATTATATTACCTTGTATCTAATTGGCTGGGCTTGCTGCCCTTCTAGATCCTTAGACTGTATGCAGTTTTATATAAAGCTTGTTAACTGGTTAAATGTGTTTTTGTATAATCAAGATCTTGGAAGACTTCCAATAGATAGACTGTTCATATTAATTATGCATTTATGATTAGATGTTTGAATCAATAAATGGCATATTTGTAAAATCAAAATAAACTTTGGGAGATAGTTTATATAGTTGTGTTCTTACATTATTATACAAGTTGGCTTAGTGAAATGATCAACTTTTGGGTTATGCTGGTAGGTGAGTGATTTGTGGACCACTGGGTCCCTTATTGATGAAATGAGTTCTGACTTTTTATTGTATCCATTGACTCTTTTTGTATCTTCATGTGTTCGTGTCAGTTTGTATCTGTTGTCTCCTGCTGTTCCTATGGCTGTATTTGTCTCACAGTGAGGATAAGTCTTTCTTCCTCACTCATTCATGCACTCTCTTTTTTTCTTTCTTTGTCTGACAGGGTAGTATAACAATTATTGCTTGCTGATCATTATTACTTTTTTAAAGCAAATATTGTTATTTCCACAGTACATCCGAGTGATGAAGCCCAATACACAGTGCCCTGAAGATGGTCCATTCTTCCCTGCTACAACTAAGTATATTGTCCAGACGGGTATTTCGGCCAATCAGAACATCCTTATTTCCCCTGACTGGCCTGTCATTTTCATCCTTCTGGGAGTAGGGCTGTTTGCAATGGTCATCATGGTTATATTCCTGGTAAGTATCCATCTTACTATGAACATCTTGTCGGTCGTGTACCTGTTATCTTCTTTCTGCAAAGTGTGTGTGTGTGTGTGTGTGTGTGTGTGTGTGTGTGCATTGGATTTTAATCGTAGCTTTTGACAATTTTTCAGTCATATCAAAACAATGTCAGTAGTGTGACAGTTTGTGGTGATGTCTAGCACTAGGCATCATGGCACAAGCATGCAGCAACATGTCCCACCCAGTTATATTATGCTGACCATACAGTCCTAACACTAACCTTTTAATGATCATTACAAAGTGAGGCAGCTCTTTGTACCATTTTTATAAGTCTTTGGTATGACTTGGCAAGGGTTTGAACCTGCAACCTTCCACAACTGAAGTGGATGCTCTAACCAATAGGCCACTAAAGTGGTCCCAAAGATTATGGCTGTTGGTGTTATATATGGACATAGCTATGGTAGGTATCTTTGCTAATAAGAACATACTAATCTTCACAGATTGACCTGTAAATCATTATTATGCATGGTACTTAACCACTAATATTAGCATACTGACCCATAATCTTCATTCATCTTAGAGCCTGGTAACTGCCATTTACATTATTATGGGTCCATGATTTCCATCCTGCTGGAACTATTTGACAATGTCAGTTAGAAGCCCTTATAAGAATTTCATCTAGCCAGAATATATTTGGTTCTTCTCACTGACCAGTTAATCTTCATTGATGGGAGAATGGCTGCTTGTAATGGTCATTTTTGTCATTATCCTTGTATCTTTACAAATTAGAACCTACTTACCTCCCCTGACAGTGTAATCTTTATTGTCTATAAACAGGATTGTTCTCATTGGTCATTTTGGTCATGATCAGTGCAAGTCTTTCATCCTATAAACCAATCCCCAAGCTCCATGCAGACACACATCATAAGTAAAGCATTTATTCAACATTCCAAAGGGCTACTATCAAGTCTGAAGCTTAACTCTTCTCTATGGATTAAGTTCAAGCATTTTGATGTCACCTTCATGGCTTATGTGTTTGTTCAAGAAATTTTGGAATTTTGTTTCGGGAATGTGGTTTATAAAATAAATTTTGACATTATATTATCAGGATTTTAATGTATCATTCACTTTTATTTTATATACACTTTAGTGATTGTTAATATGTCATGATTTATTGTACTTTATATTTACATTTATTTGCAAGTGTTTATCTTCATAAATCTTTTATGCATTTCATTTTTAAATTTTATGTACACTTACCTGGCACCATATTATCATATTTGTGCTGAGGTACAATAAAATGCCACTACATACTACATATTAATTTATTATGCAAGGACTTCTGTGTACTACATACTACATATTCATTTATTATGCAAGGACATATGTGTACTACATATTAATTTATTATGCAAGGAATTCTGTGTACTACATATTAATTTATTATGCAAGGACTTCTGTGTACTATATACTACATATTAATTTAGTATGTAATGACTTCTGTGTACTATATAATATATAGTAATTTATTATGCAAGGACATCTGTGTACTATATATTAATTTATTATGCAAGGACATCTATGTACTATATAGTATACATTAATTTATTATGCAAGGACATTGTGTATTACATACTACACAATACCTTATTATGCTAGAACATCTGTGTACTACATTTAAATTTACCATTCAAGGACATTTGTGTGGTATATACTAAATATTAATTTATTATGCAAGGTCATATGTGTATTATATAGTGTTTATCAATTTATTGTGCAAGGATGCTGTCTAATACATATTACATATTTATTATGCAAGGTCATATGTGTACTATATACTGTGTATCAATTTATTAAGCAAGGATGTTATCTACTACAAATTACATATCAATTTATTATGCAAGGACAAAAGTAATAAGCTTATCCATCAATATATATGTCTTTGTTAACTTATGATTTTTCAGCTTTACCATTCATTTTATACATGTACAGATTATACACTTCTGTTTTCATTCAGTTTTCTTTAAACTTTCCTTGGTGCTAAAAATCACTATCTGATAACATAATCAGTTTTCAAATAAAATCTGTGATATTAAAGAAAATGCTATAAAAATTATGGTTATTTCTTATTTGATGATTCATCAGTCACCAGCAGAATATATTTTTCTCTGGTGGCCTGAGTGTGTAGAGAATCCACCTCAAATTCAGTAGGTCTCAGTTTTGAATCAGAGTCAAGTAATACCAAAGACGTAAAAATGGTACCAGCCTCACTGGGTGCTCATCACTAAAAGCTTAGCATTTGGACAAGTTGATCTGGTGTCAGGATAATGTGAATGGATGTAAAATGATGTTGTATATATTTGAAATGGTGCCCAAGTGCTAGACACCACTAAAAACTGCCACACTGCAGACATCAAAGTAATATGACAAAAATTAATAAAGCTACTTTATGAATCACACAAACACATTTATTTTCATTAACTGGCCTATTATTTTCACTCAGTTTTGAACAGACTGCTTGCTGTGGTCATCATGAACATGGCCCTGTTACATTAGTTTGCTTTGGTCATCATGGCCATGGTCATAGCCTTGGTACATTAGTTTGCTGTGGTCATCATGGCCATTGTCATAGCCCTAGTACATTAGTTTGCTTTGGTCATCATGGCCATAGCCCTGGTACATTAGTGTGCTTTGGTCATCATGGCCATTGTCATAGCCCTGGTACATTAGTTTGCTGTGGTCATCATGGCCATTGTCATAGCCCTGGTACATTAGTTTGCTGTGGTCATCATGGCCATGGTCATAGCCCTGGTACATTAGTGTGCTTTGGTCATCATGACCATTGTCATGGCCCTGGTACATTAGTTTGCTGTGGTCATCATGGCCATTGTCATAGCCCTGGTACATTAGTTTGCTGTGGTCATCATGGCCATGGTCATAGCCCTGGTACATTAGTGTGCTTTGGTCATCATGGCCATGGTCATAGCCCTGGTACATTAGTTTGATGTGGTCATCATGGCCATGGTCATAGCCCTGGTACATTAGTTTGCTGTGGTCATCATGGCCATTGTCATAGCCCTGGTACATTAGTTTGCTGTGGTCATCATGGCCATTGTCATAGCCCTGGTACATTAGTGTGCTTTGGTCATCATGGCCATTGTCATGGCCCTGGTACATTAGTTTGCTGTGGTCATCATGGCCATTGTCATAGCCCTGGTACATTAGTTTGCTGTGGTCATCATGGCCATTGTCATAGCCCTGGTACATTAGTGTGCTTTGGTCATCATGGCCATGGTCATAGCCCTGGTACATTAGATTGCTGTGGTCATCATGGCCATTGTCATAGCCCTGGTACATTAGTTTGCTTTGGTCATCATGGCCATTGTCATAGCCCTGGTACATTAGTTTGCTTTGGTCATCATGGCCATGGTCATAGCCCTGGTACATTAGTGTGCTTTGGTCATCATGGCCATTGTCATAGTTCTGGTACATTAGTTTGCTGTAGTCATCATGGCCATTGTCATAGCCCTAGTACATTAGTTTGCTGTGGTCATCATGGCCATTGTCATAGCCCTGGTACATTAGTGTGCTTTGGTCATCATGGCCATTGTCATAGCCCTGGTACATTAGTTTGCTTTGGTCATCATGGCCATTGTCATAGCCCTGGTACATTAGTATGCTGTGGTCATCATGGCCATGGTCATAGCCCTGGTACATTAGTTTGCTGTGGTCATCATGGCCATGGTCATGGCCCTGGTACATTAGTGTGCTTTGGTCATCATGGCCATTGTCATAGCCCTGGTACATTAATTTGCTGTAGTCATCATGGCCATTGTCATAGCCTTGGTACATTAGTTTGCTTTGGTCATCATGGTCATAGCCATGGTACATTAGTGTGCTTTGGTCATCATGGCCATGGTCATAGCCTTGGTACATTAGTTTGCTGTGGTCATCATGAACATGGCCCAGGTACATTAGTTTGATCAGAAATTGTATTTAGTTTCATTCCAATAAACAATTTGACAGTCAGCAGTCTGATATCAACTTGTGAGGTTGTCATTCAGGATATTAGTGGTACAATTTTTAGACATATCTGAAGAATACCTTGAATGATGCTTCTTTTCTAACTCTTTTAAATAATAAATAATTATAGCTTTATCCGTATGGCTAAATTTGATATTATCTCATGATTATGTTGACTTGAACATATGAAAATATAGTTTTGCTACTGATTATTTTATGCTGGAGTTTCTTAAGAACATCAAAGATAGTTTCACACCTTAGAAGTTCAAATGAATAAAAAAAAAAGATTTAATATGGATTCCTTTCTGGTTCAGTTATTTCATGGTATCATTGTTCTTGATAAAATGGTAGTTGTACTTTAAACTTTCTTTTTCAGATACTTTTCCGTAAATATGGATGGACCAAAAACTCGTACTTGTTCCCATTCTATCGCAAAGTGGCAAGCTTGTACAACTTTGATGATTACTCCAGTAAAGGGTCTGCTGTATATCCAGTAAGGAAATTCCATAGAAATATGCATGGCCAAAAGGTAGCGGCATCCAGGAATCCAGAAGTGGCAGCCATCTTGGAAAGTATGTCTATTGTTTTGTTCTTGGCATCAACTTGGCATAGTGATCACTTTTAATTTGTGTCTATATGTACATTAAAGTGATCACTTTTAATTTGTGTCTATATGTACATTAAAGTGATCATTTTTCATTTCTGTCTATACATACATTAATTTAAAAGTGATCACTTTTCATTTGTTACTATATGTACATCTTTATATTATCCTCAGTCTTTTAACTTTCTTTTGTCTATGTTAAACGAGATTAGCTGAACATCATTTGTTGTAGTTAAGGATTTTGGACCAGACATTTTTTTTGTCTGTATTTAGGGTAAGAAATTAATCTTTGGATTATGGGATTAAAGGTCAGAGGTTGGAGGTCGGGTCATGGTAAGTTTATAGAAAAATCAGATTCATACATATTAAATTTATATGACGACCAAGAAAGACCTAGACCAACTATAATGGCAATTGCAATCAGTTAGTTAATATCTTCAAGAGTCAACAGGCCATACCTGCACAAGGGACTATTATAGATGGGTAATTTTATTAATACATACATATGCATGTTCACATTTTAAAGTTATGAAATGTCTAAATGAAATTTAAAAAATTCCATTTGTGTTGTCTTCTGATCTGTGAATGGAAGTCTGAGGATGTAGCAGTAAATATGATTGTACATGGAAAAGTGGGGACTTGGCAGTAAACATGCTTTTACATGGAAGTATGATTCTTTAGCAGTACACATGATTGTATATAGACATGTGTGCAGTAAGTATGATTATACATGGAAGTGTGATTCTTTAGCAGTACACATGATTGTATATAGACATGTGTGCAGTAAGTATGATTATACATGGAAGTGTGAATACCTAGAAGTAAACATGATTGTACATGGAAATGTGAGGACCTAGTAGTTGGAAATGTATATGGAAATGCAAGGAATTAGCACTAAATATGATTGTACATGGAAGTGTGAGGACTTGTCAGTAAATATGATTGTACATGGAAATGTGGGGACTTGGCAGTAAACATGCTTTTACATGGAAGTGTGATTCTTTAGCAGTACACATGATTGTATATAGACATGTGTGCAGTAAGTATGATTATACATGGAAGTGTGATTCTTTAGCAGTACACATGATTGTATATAGACATGTGTGCAGTAAGTATGATTATACATGGAAGTGTGATTCTTTAGCAGTACACATGATTGTATATAGACATGTGTGCAGTAAGTATGATTATACATGGAAGTGTGAATACCTAGAAGTAAACATGATTGTACATGGAAATGTGAGGACCTAGTAGTTGGAAATGTATATGGAAATGCAAGGAATTAGCACTAAATATGATTGTACGTGGAAGTGTGAGGACTTGTCAGTAAATATGATTGTACATGGAAATGTGGGGACTTGGCAGTAAACATGCTTTTACATGGAAGTGTGATTCTTTAGCAGTACACATGATTGTATATAGACATGTGTGCAGTAAGTATGATTATACATGGAAGTGTGAATACCTAGAAGTAAACATGATTGTACATGGAAGTGTGAATACCTAGAAGTAAACATGATTGTACATGGAAGTGTGAATATCTAGAAGTAAACATGATTGTACATGGAAATGCAAATACTTAGCAGTAAACATGATTGTACATGGAAGTGTGAATACCTAGCAGTAAACATTATTGTACATGGAAGTGTGAATACTTAGAAGTAAACATGATTGTACATGGAAGTGTGAATATCTAGAAGTAAACATGATTGTACATGGAAGTGTGAATACTTAGCAGTAAAAATGATTGTACATTAAAGTGTGAATACCTAGAAGTAAACATGATTGTACATGGAAGTGTGAATATCTAGAAGTAAACATGATTGTACATGGAAGTGTGAATACCTAGCAGTAAACATGATTGTACATGGAAGTATGAATACCTAGCAGTGAACATGATTGTACATGGAAGTGTAAATACCTAGAAGTAAACCTGATTGTACATGGAACTGTGAATACCTAGAAGTAAACATGATTGTACATGGAACTGTGAATACCTAGAAGTAAATATGATTGTACATGGAAGTGTGAATACTTTAGCAATAAACATGATTGTACATGGAAGTGTGAATACCTAGCAGTAAACATGATTGTACATGGAAGTGTGAATACCTAGAAGTAAACATGATTGTACATGGAAGTGTGAATACCTAGCAGCAAACATTATTGTACATGGAAGTGTGAATACCTAGAAGTAAACATGATTGTACATGGAAGTGTGAATATCTAGAAGTAAACATGATTGTACATGGAAGTGTGAATACCTAGCAGTAAACATGATTGTACATGGAAGTGTGAATACCTAGCAGTAAACATGATTGTACATGGAAGTGTGAATACCTAGAAGTAAACATGATTGTACATGGAAGTGTGAATACCTAGCAGTAAATATGATTGTACCTGGAAGTGTAAATACCTAGAAGTAAACCTGATTGTACATGGAAGTGTGAATACCTAGAAGTAAACATGATTGTACATGGAAGTGTGAGGAGACTTAACAGTAAACAGCATTGTACAAGAAGAAAACTAAATATGTGTTATTGGAACAGTGTGCCTGCTACAGTACCAGGAATGACCTAAACACAAAATTAAACCCATGTGTGACAGACATACATATGGAAGGATGGAAGAACACTAATAACTAAAATATGATCCAAATTTTCTTATTATTATTGGGCATATTAATACCACTCAGCCAGCATTTATACCCTTCATCAATGAATTTCTTTCTATAAACCTGAAACAATGTTTGCTGCATATGTGTATGTGCTTGTAGGTTTAGAAGTATGTATGTATGTATGTATGTATGTATGTATGTATGTATGTATGTATGTATGTATGTATGTATGTATGTATGTATGTATGTATGTATGTATGTATGTGTGTGTGTATGTATGTATGTATGTATGTATGTATGTATGTATGTATGTATGTATGTATGTATGTATGTATGTATGTATGTATGTTGTGTGTATGTATGTATGTATGTATGTATGTATGTATGTATGTATGTATGTATGTAGTATGTATGTATGTATGTATGTATGTTGTATGTATGTATGTATGTATGTATGTATGTATGTATGTATGTATGTATGTATGTATGTATGTATGTATGTTGTGTGTATGTATGTATGTTGTATGTATGTATGTGTGTGTATATATATATATATATATATATATATATATATATATATATATATATATATATATATATATATATATGATAAAGGTTCATCATTCCAGTTTCCTAATACAAATGTCTTGAATGTGTCAATGTTCAATGTTTTGAAACTGTTTCCTCTTTAAAACTAAACTGTCAATTCATTCATAAATTCTTTATTGACTGAAATGTAAAGTATTGGAACAAAACAGTAATTCCTGTACAGTCCAACAGTCTTTTAGCAACTGCCTCTGGGAAATGAGGACATTTTTCTGAGTACAGGTGGTTGCTTAATAGGTAATAATTACTACATCTGTATATGTATGTACAGAATTTAAAAAGTCACTGTTAACAATGGTGAATGCTTTTTACTGGTGACTTGCAATGCGGTGTTGATTGATGTACAATGATGACTATGCTTATAATTGCAGGCATCAGTACAAAGGTTGAGAATGATGATTTCTGGGATTATGACAAACAAGTGGACCTTGAGGCATTCAACTCTAAGACTCTGTATGATGCTCTGTCTAAGCAGTCCCTTAGCGTTACCAAGGTGATTGGTAAACAAAAGGAGGAGGTGAGAAGATTAAACTCATTTTATCACATTATACTCAATTTTATTATGTTGTCATATCATGAAAACTTCTCATCCCAGTGTATGGCATAACACTAAACAATTTAACATAACAAGGCATTGAGTAATGTAACGTCCTTAATGCTGTGTGATAAATTGAATCATTTTATATTAAACTTATGTATCTCATTGGGTAATATAATGTACCAATCACTATAGGTTTTGTGGTGGACAACGTTGATCAACTATTTAATAAAATTTTATAGTAAAGCATATTTATCTCACCTGGATGAAAAAGATATAAAAATATATTCTTTTCAGGCAGCAATGGTGATATCAGGGGCATAATTGTTTGCAGTTTCTAGTTGTACAAGTTATGTGACTCATAGTACAGCTGATAAATGATTATACTGTTGTATTTTTTCTTTCAATTTTGTTATAAAAATTTAAATTTCTGTTATATTTTCTTTCATCTACTATTTGAGAAAAAACAGCAGGATTCATGTTCTACATGCCATCAGGGAAGTACACGCTTCGTGTCACACAAATGATACATGCAGTGTACTCTTGAAATCATTACAATGTATTAACTGTACAGTTTATTGGTTAACTACCAAGTGAATACTCTTGGTCAATCTCATATCGGTTGCCATACTTGTGAATTAATCTATACCAGTTTGCATTGAAATGATCTTAGATTTCAAAAACTGCCAAATAAAAATACTTGTAAAAACATTTTTATTTCCTATCTATGTCTCCAGCAGAATTTAGACAGAAACTTTTGCTGATTAATGTGAAAATTAATCCACAAAAAAAACAAGTAAGAAAAGAGCATCATTCTGCAAATGTATTTTTTATAAAACTATTTCTATCACATTTAGAATAACATTAATTTATAAATAGCTATGTTTAGCAAATTTGCAAAGAAATGTACTTAAAATTTAAATCCATCTTACCTCCCCTTGTCCTTCACCACCTGGAGCAATTGTAGTCTAGGAAGGAATCAGAGATAGGTGTCATGATATCTTCAATGAAATTATTCTAATGTTCTTTCCTCTGTATAACAGATCAAAGAGCTTTACCAGAAGATTTCTGGGGAAACAGACTCTCTCAAGGGGCTGTGGGCAGCTAAACTGAATCTGAAGGGTAAAACAGCACTTGCCACTGATGAAGACCTCATGTCATTTGAAAAGAAGCTGCATGCACTAGAGGAGGAGTTAGAGAGACGAAAAGAACTTGGTTGTCAGTTCCGCTCTGTTCTTCACAAACAACTCGAACTGAAACTTGAAGATGAAAAGTGTAGAGAAAACCATCAGGTAGAATTTTTTATTATAATTTTTATTGACATAAGTGGCCATGATTAAATATGGTGTCAGGCAGTGCAGTGATAATTTTACCTTGATTATTTTTTCCCACAGATGCTGAATTACCATCACATGTAGACTAAACAGTGGGTAGTGCTTTGGATGATATGCTATAACTGTTATTATACAGTATGTCAGTGTGTCAAATGTACTTTAAGCTAAATGAGACACATAATCTGTTATTATACAGTATGTCAGTGTGTCAAATGTACTTTTAGCTAAATGAGACACAGAATCTGTTTGCTGAATTGGAAAGTAGACCATGTCAGCAAACACTTTGCAAGGTTCATTAGATTAGATTCCCTAATTTGTAGACTTTGTCGGCAAACACCTTCAATGAGTACATTAATCAGATTCCCTAACTTGTAAACCTTGTCAGGAAACACCTTGAATGGGTCATTAAATCTAATTATCTAATTAATCACAGTATTAACAACTAGTCCTGTTGTTTGACCAAATAAACAACCATTGGAAGAAGATAGAAAACAAGTCACAGAATCTTCATCATGGAAAAAAATATTATTAAAATTAAATGTCCCAACAATTTAGTACATTAAAGAAACTATGATAAATAATAATTTATGCTGCTCAGTGTTTTATGGTGATCCAGCAATGTAAATATGATGGTTGGGAATAATAGGTGGAACCTTTTTAAACAACAGGACAACAATAGATGTCATTCTACAAATAAATTACCAATGTTTGTCATTCTATAGGTAAATTACCAATGTTTGTCATTCTACAGGTAAATTACCATTGTTTGTCATTCTATAGGTAAATTACCAAGCTGCTCTTCGGGAGGCTCACAGACTTCTAACAGAACACACCGATAAAATCCAACGCAATCAGCTCACAAGGGATGGAGAGTTTGACCGTGCTACCCATAATGCAATGGAGCGCCGTGTCAGTCTCCTGATTGAAAAGATGTCTGGAGAGGTGAAATCAGAGAGTGAGAGACTGGGATCATGGGGTATACTGGGACAAGGCACAGGAGCCAGACTGGTTTTGCCTGGTGGAAAGAACCCAGCATCCAGTCAGGATCTGTTTAGTAAGTAAGAATTAGAGCAATAAAAGTAGCAATAAAACAATATGTACGAGTTGTAGCAAACTTAATTCATGACGGACTTCACTTGAATTGAGATCTCTCTTTGGGTATAGTTTTTATAATCCCTGCAAATGAAGGTTTTAGGGTTATGAAAACTGGAATCAATTATCCAGCACACTTCTTTTATTTATTATCTCCTGAACCATTTTTAATTAAGTTTATAAATTCATATACTTTTCCACCTTGGCTAGATATTTTGTTATGTAAACTGTCTTTCTTATAAGTATTTTATTATAGTTTTATTACAAATTGTGTCCAAACATCCCTCTGTTCATTTTATGTAAAACTTTTGTTTGGTCAATTTATCCAGAACCATTTATAAAATATTTATACAGAAAAAAATTGTCAGTGGTGAATATGACCTCTTAGCAATTATTAATAATAAAATTAATATGTAAATTCAGTTATTGTTTAATGTGTACCCTGATAAGGCCTGAAGATCATAAAACTATGATCTTGTGTCTGAGTTTGGCACTGTCAGCCAATCAGAAATAAGCTTGCAGAAGTAATGTTATTTATCATTGGTCAAAATAAAATATCAGATTTGAGTTCAAGAGTTTTGTTATGGCACATCTTGATTTACACTGTTTATAGATAAGAATGTAAATTAATTGTTTATTGCTCTGAATGACATGACAAATCCTTTCTGTCATCATCAATATGACATAACTTGTTAAGTACATATTTCTACAATTAAAATAACATTGTAGAGACTTTCAAATAATAAACATATATAACATGCATGCTTGCACACTCACCCATACACACACAAACACATACATACATACATGCATACATACATACATACATACATACATACATACATACATGCATGCATGCATGCATGCATGCATGCATGCATACATGCATACATGCATACATGCATACATACATACATACATACATACATACATACATACATACATACATACATACATACATACATACATACTACATACATACATACATACATACATACATACATACATACATACATACATACATACATACATACATACATACATACATACATACTTTTTTCTTCCATTTACAGGTCCAGACATGAGCATCAAGGCCACAAGTCTCATCGAGCTGAATAAATCTACTGGCCTTATACAAGCAAAGAGTGGTGCTCAGATGATCCTGGAGGATGGAACAGTCACAAAAGTTCCACATGACTTTTTTGTGCATCCACAGACTGGTCATGTATTACCAATACACGGCAATGTTGCCTTGGATCCCATTTCATCCAGACTTGTCTTTGTGGTTGATTCTGCTACAGGTGAGTTACCTGTGTTATGTGCTCTTGTTAGTGAGTTTCAGGAATTATTTACTTGTCATGGTTCATTCTGTTGTATGTAAGTTACTTCATTTATCATTTCAAATGGGAACGAGTATAGGGTAGATTTCAAATATTCAAAATAGAATGTTTAACTTTATAATAGCTTTAAAATAGTTATTACTAGTTAGGTAGAAAGCAACGTGAATCTTATGCAAGAAAATGCAAATAGAACAAGTTGTAATGAAATAAAATAGATTCTGTTAAAATACACACTGTTAATGAAGATTTGGACAAGTGCTAGGAGGATTACTAATAAATACCCAAAATATAGTAATGATAATAATAACATGACATTATGATCTATATTGCCTAAAATATATAATATAACACAAAATTTGTTTCAGTTTCTCTTGTGAAAACTAAGTTGTGTGTGTCCATTTTTGAACAAACTTTTTGTCAGTCACAGTTATTAATAACATTAGCAGGAGTGTTATAAAAGGATTTTCAGGTGTTTACCAAAAAGGGAGACAACCTGGTATAAATAAGAAAATTATTTCCCTTGACTAGGTGAAGCCTCCAGATCTGATGATCCATTCATACCTTTCATACCATACCCAACCAATGCCAGCACAGGTCAGCTGATGAAGACCAAACTCCACCCACTTCAGCACAAGGGTGACCTTAAGTATGGAGCCCCAATGAGTGACCCAGAGACTGGGCTTCATGTACCAATTCTGGCTGTAACCCTGCACCCACAGACTGGTGCCATGTTGCCTATTGGTGGAACTCATGTAGATCCAGTGACAGGACTGAAAACTCCCATTGAGGTCGGGTCTCTTATGTTTGACCCCAATTCAAACCAACCTGTACCTATTCTGGCAGTTACCGTGGACCCTGAATCAGGTGAGTTAGAAGATTCTTTCTTTCAACTTATGTTTTTAAATTTGTTGTCTTTATATTTTATCTTGTAGTACATCAGGTAGACATATTTATGTTTGCATTTAATTGGGTGTTTCATCTATTTTTTTTATTTGAATTCTTACTTTTTGCATTTTTAGAATTGTCCCTTTTTGCCTTTAAACACTAATACATGAATACTGTACTATTATAGCTAGTATTATGCTGATATGCCCAATCATACATACCTACATACATAGATACATACATACATAGATACATACATACATACATACATACATACATACATACATACATACATACATACATACATACATACATACATACATACATACATACATACATGCATGCATGCAAGTCAGTTAATTATTGTTTTATATAGAGCATAGATTTGGAATTATGTCACATTTTTTATTCGGAAATGGCAAACAGATGTTTCTTAGCTTGGTGTACATTTGGTAGCAATAAAATTGTAGCAGTCTAGATATATGGAGCCAGTTACTAACCAGTCTAGCTCATCTGGATATTTAGTTCAGTGGTATGTGTGCCCGACTGAGACAGACAAAGCAGGTTCAATTTCAGTAGTTAAAATTTGTCTTAAAAACATGCTGATCTGACTTTAATAGCTGGAAGTGGAGTAGACAGTATGAGAGTATGACCATCTGGGTGATGCTTGAAGTAGAATTAATTAGCATTTGTTGCTATTTACAAACAACTTTTTTATATATGTTTATAAAACCAGGCCAACCCTAGCATAACTGTTTATGTTTAATGATAAATGTAATTATGATACAACAGGATTTATCTGGTATTTGAAAAAATATTTGATATTATTGAAAAATCCAAGTTTGTATCAGAACGATTCTACATCTATCTCTCTATCTTGGATACAGTTTTACAACTATTGTATGTTTTTTTACTGTTCTTACATCTGTTCCACATATCGATATGAATTACAAGGCACAACATATGATACTATAAATATTGATATACATTTTTGATAATAATGATTGTTTAAGGTTGTTAAAGATGGAATATTTTATGGGGTAATTATTGTTTTGTCTTGATTATCCACATTTTTATTAATTTATAGAAATGGCAAAATTATGGACCCAATTGATAAATTTTTCCACTCCTTCCTTAAAATGGATTATTTTTGTGATGCTAAAATTTCATGATTCCAGTCATACAGAATTTTCACAATATTTAATTTTAAACTTTCAAGTAGATAAGTAGATAAAGTTAACACCTATACAAAAAATAGCCTATAATACAGTTTGTTTGCAAAAAATAATGAATCAGCTATAAATCTTTTTGAGCTTTGAGAGTTATCCAAAAGTTTTCTACTTCATATTTCAATCCCAAATCATGTTTAATTTTGTTTCATGCATGTTACATTGTTTTCTTGTATAGTAAAATTTAAATTTTTCTTTTCTTTTCCAGGTGAAGTGGTGCCTGTAGGTGGAACCAAGGGTGGTCGCCATAGCAAAACACCAATAATCCCTGGTGACACCTTCACAGAACCAATGAGTGGTAAGACAGTGCATGTCCATGGTGGCTGCATGAAGGATGCCACAGTAACAGCATCTGCTGGAGGTTACCAGGCACTATTGGATGCTAATGTATTGGCCTGTGAAACAAGGATCCATGATGCTGTGAGACAGTATAAAGAAGCTCTAGCAGGTATTGACAGATGCTGTAAAATTATTACTATTATTATTTTTATTATTATTATTATTAGTAGTAGTAGTAGTAGTATTATTATTGTTGTTGTTGTTGTTGTTATTATTATTATTGTTGTTGTTGTTATTAATATTATTATTATTGTTATTATTTTTATTATTGTTGTTGTTGTTATTATTATTGTTGTTATTATTATTATTGTTGTTGATTATTATTATTATTATTATTATTATTATTATTATTATTATTATTATTATTATTGTTATTATTATTATTATTATTATTATTATTATTATTATTATTATTATTATTTTTATTATTAATGATGTTGTTGTTGTTTTGAAGCCCACTGAAGCCATATTCAGGAAAATGTGATATGACTGAAAAAAAATGTTAAAGCTACGTAAAAAATCCAAATCACGCACGCACACACACACACACATAATCTAATACTTTTTTGTGAATTAATTACACATGAATACTAGATGTTCACTTTAAAACTCATTTTTTATTAATTGATTGTTTAATGTAAAAACCAATCCTTGGTGCAAAAATGTAAGAATTTTGGAATATATATGGCAGAGTAAGGTTGACAATTGGCTAGAGAGACCTCTTTACACATTGTAGAAAATAATTATCTTTTTTGTATGTAAATATAGCTAGTATTACACTACTAGGCTAGTGTGAAAAGATGAACAATGTTTTGAAGAAAAGAGGCAAGTTATTTTCTGTTATTCATATTTGAATTTCCAATCAGTTTCTTTAGGTTTTTGTGAAAGGATAGCTTATTTTCAATTGGATGGCATTTCTTTTTTTGGTCATGTTTACTGCACCCTCCAACCCTGACCTAAAAACTCACTTTCTGAATCTGAATGCACAAAGACATATTCTCTGGGTACATGGCAGGTTGGGCTTATTTGTACCCAATGTACTGTCTATTATTTTAAACATTGAGTTTGATGGAAGTTGCCTATGAGAGACTTTATACCCATTTGAAAGGCTGCATTTCACTCATTCATGATCGCTTCAAGCACCTGCAGAGCAAAGCCCAGAGAGAATTCTGCATAATACAGAATAGCTTTTGTGACCACAAAACAGATGAAAATCCAGCATTACACAGACATTAACAACTTGAAACTTGAAAGAGCTTCTCAGGTCCCTAAAGATGTCTTAACATCAACACAATACTGGCTACATAGTGCTTATTTATTGCCACAGAATAGGTATATGTGTGTGGGCTCACAGTACATAGTTTCACAGTATATATGTATATATATATATATATATATATATATATATATATATATATATATATATATATATATATATATATACACCCGCCACCTGTTCATGCAAGACATTTTTATTGGTCATGGTCACTTCTCTAATATTTGTCATTTATTCCCTATATAAAGGACATATTTACATAAAAGTGAAATTTTATTTAGTCCTTTGAGTCTCATTTACAGACATGTTTTTATTTGGGTGGCTAAATATGTCCTTCTAGATGTAATTGATGTTTTACACTATTTCAGGTTGTACTGAGGGACCTATAAACATTCGTCATGAAGAGGTAAATCTGGAGGCAGCCATGAAAGAGCTGAGCAATGCCCGTGAGAAGATGAAGGCATACATGTTGCGTACAATGCAGGACATTGAAAGGCGACTTGAACGTGCTGATATACTAGCAACTACAGGAGGATCACCAGGTAATATAGGTCAAGGTTAAATTTTCTACCAAATTTACATGGCAGTTATATTTTGGGTTTCTTATGCTGTGATGTTTTACTTTTATTAGCTTCTTTTTGTCTGTCCCACAGCAGTTTCAATGAGATTTTGATAAATCTTATCTAGTTATTTATGTTACATGGCGTTTTGTGCACCACACACATCTTGGATATATTTGTCTTATCAATTCTGTGAGCTAGATGAAGGTCTTTGATGTTTACTTTCAATTTTGAATACATTGGTCTTATCATTTCTGTGAACTGGATGAAAGTGTTTGATGTTATCTTGGTCTGACTCAATTTTTATGACATCTGTTTTTTATGTTGTTTCCATTCTGTTGCACACACAGACAGCTATATTTGCTGGACATTGACAGACAAGTGAATGCAACGATTGTTTGCTACAGCTTAGCAATGTGTGAAATGCATGTATATCGGCCATGTCATTGATGTCTTAATTCCTATCAGTAAAGCTTAGCAGTCTGTGGAATTCATGTTATATCAGAGATGGTATTAATTTTGGTCTTAATTCCTATCAGCAGAGCTTAGCAGTCTGTGGAATTCATGTTATATCAGAGATGGTATTAATTTTGGTCTTAATTCCTATCAGCAAAGCTTAGCAGTCTGTGGAATTCATGTTATATCAGAGATGGTATTAATTTTGGTCTTAATTCCTATCAGCAAAGCTTAGCAGTCTGTGGAATTCATGTTATATCAGAGATGGTATTAATTTTGGTCTTAATTCCTATCAGCAAAGCTTAGCAGTCTGTGGAATTCATGTTATATCAGAGATGGTATTAATTTTGGTCTTAATCCCTATCAGCAGAGCTTAGCAATCTGTGTAATTTATTTATATCAGTCATGGATCTTTGTAGCTGGTTATGGCAGTTATAGCATTGTTATAATTTTTCCTAACAACAGAACTTAGCATTCTTGTTTTCATAATTTCTATTCGTAGAACCAGTCAATTTGTGGAATTCCTCTGTATCAGTGAGAGCATTGTAACTATAATTTCAAACAGTGAAACATATCATTTTGTGAAATGCCTCTGTATTAGTGAGTGATTTGTAACTGTAATTTCAAACAGTGAAACATATCATTTTGTGAAATGCCTCTGTATCAGAGATGGCATTGTAACTATAATTTCAAACAGTAAACATATCATTTTGTGGAATTCCTCTGTATTAGTGAGTGATTTGTAACTGTAATTTCAAACAGTGAAACATATCATTTTGTGAAATGCCTCTGTATCAGAGATGGCATTGTAACTGTAATTTCAAACAGTGAAACATATCATTTTGTGAAATGCCTCTGTATCAGTGATGGAATTGTAACTGTAATTTCAAACAGTGAAACATATCATTTTGTGAAATGCCTCTGTATCAGAGATGGCATTGTAACTATAATTTCAAACAGTAAACATATCATTTTGTGGAATTCCTCTGTATTAGTGAGTGATTTGTAACTGTAATTTCAAACAGTGAAACATATCATTTTGTGGAATTCCTCTGTATCAGTGATGGAATTGTAACTGTAATTTCTGAAATTAAAACTTATTATCCTGTGGAATTCTTGTTTATTTTTGGTGGCAATTGAATTGAAATTTCTAACAATAAATCTTATCCTGTGAATTCTTGTTTATCTTTGATGGCAACTGAATTGAAATTTCTAACACTAAATCTTATCCTGTGGAATTCTTGTTTATCATTTATGGCAATTGAATTGAAATTTCTAACACTACATCTTGTGGAATTCTTGTTTATCTTTGATTTCAGTTGAAATGAAATTTCTAACACTAAATCTTATCCTATGGAATTCCTCAGTAGTGGTGATGGTATTGTAACAGTAAAGCCTAATAATATGTTCCTATGTTTCAAAATTTATTTTGAAAGTATGTCTGACAGACTGTGGACTTTTTACAATTCACATGTAGTGCTTCTCAGAAACCTTAATATGTATTTATGGCAATCATACCAATCTATCTTTTCAGGAATGTATGAATTCTCAAAGACTGGTCAGCTGCTTCCAATTTTGGTTGGCACTATGATGCTTGACCCTGCTGGCTCGGGGCAGAATGTGCCAATTCTGGGAGTTGAGAGGAATCGACGCAGTGGAAACCTTGTACCTCTTGGTGGTACAATGGAAGATCCAGATGGAAGTGGTCAGTAATAAACAAATCACTAGGGGTGTCTTGATTAAAGGTCCAGTGTTTAGAAAACACATCACTAGGGTTGTCTTGATTAAAGGTGCAGGGTTTAGAATGGGTTAAATCCATAGACTAAGATAGGTTTATATGCCTTATACTTTCCTAAAAAAATTTCAGGTTTATCAACATTTATGAATTAAGATTCAGCTATTTTACAATATTGCTTCAAGATCAAATCAGATCATAGCAAAATAAATGCAGTAGTGCAGAAATAGAGAATCAGATTGAAAGTTTTTTTTCTTCATGGCATTGTCTTAGGATGGGATTTAATATACATATTTATTGACCCTAACTTGTACATAAAATTTCAGAGTGCATAATTTAATCTCTTTTTTCTTTTTACACTTATGTAGGTAATTCTCTATTTTGTCTTCATTTTTTAGGCCTGACCCCAATCAACATAGGAAAGAAAGCTGTAGACCCAGTCACTGGCACTTTAAGTCCAGTGATAGGCATCAAAATGAACCCAAACAGCAACACGGTTGTCCCAATTACCCTAGCATCAGGGGCTCACAGACGCAAGAAACCACCACCTGGTGCTACCTCACTGCTTGAAGAGGAAATAGCAGCTCGTCGCAGTTTCTGGCGTCGTCAGAGACAAATGGAGGAGGAGATTACTCTTGCTGAACACCGCTTGTCACATGACCTGCTTTACAACCTGGACAGTGTAAATACCAAGGGTCTTGAGAGAGGGCTTGAATCAGTCAACATAACAGCAAATAAGTTAGAGGAAGCTGGAAAACGGGAGTTCCAGAGACGTGGAGCAGCTTTACAGGAATATAGAAATATCCTGCCACCAGAGGTCACTGCTGTTCTTACAGATGGAGATGAGAAGGAACATGAAATGGAGCAAGGTCACATAGCTGCTCATGTCAAATATGCTGATACTATCAGGCACTTCTTCAGCAAACTTCAGCAGGAGGAGAAGAAATACAAGGACAAAATGGCTGATCTAGATGGTAAATAGAGACTTTTTGAAGTGTTATTTCTCTTTTCAGAATTATTGCAGATTCTTTTGTTTTAATGATGCAGATAACTCACATAAAAAATTTTGAGAGAAAATGATTCTATTTTAAAGGATTTTCCATTTTGATATTGATTTAGTTAATAAAAAAAAGCAATTATTGGATGATGCAACAAAATGACAAATGTAGTATAAATTCTTTCATTTCATATCTTTATGGTTGAAGCTTTTAAATTTGTTGGCACTTAGCTTTATCTGCAACTTAAATAGTGAGTACAAGCACAAATCAAACTTTGTATCAATTGTTGCTAAGTTACATTATTATGTCATTGCTTTGATATCATTTATTACTTTGGTATATCATAATACTTTGAACTCTGTGAGAGATTGGACATTTAATGATGTGGCAATTGCAACTTTTGTTTCTTTTTAAATAATGAAAATTAAAAATTATGGTACAATTTTATAAAATTGCAAACATGCTGTGAAAGATAAACAAAAGTTAAAAAAATATGTATGAGACATTGGGATATCTTTGGTATAGAATAACCTGCTATTAATCTGTAAATTAATGTGTTGCTTAATCTAAATAATTATATCCTATTAAAAATAAGTCACTCACCATTTTACAATTCTTTTGTGTATTTGTTAACAGGAGTCTATATCCTTCAGTGTTCTGAACTTTTAAATACTCATTCAACAAATTTAGTATGGACCATTTCCTTGTCGCCATGATGATGCAATGAAACTCAGAAGAGAAACCTTAGCTGCAAAAATATGTTCTGACATTTTTCATTTGATATATCATACCTGGCTTTTAGTCCTGCTTGGTGTTGGTGTTGGTGTTCCATATATCATCCTGCTTGGTGCTTAATTATAATTTCATCTGGTCATTTTTATTTTGTCTTCTTAACTTCCTTCTGTCTTAAAGGTGCCATGAACCCAGATGCAGAAAACAGCACACTACAGAGGTACAGGCAGGCCAAGACACGCCTTCAGGCAGAACTTCACGATCATGTCATTACACGCATGGAGAAGCTGGATGAGGCCCACTCTTCTCTTGAGTATGCAAGAGAGAGATCTGAACTATGTGCAAAAGAAGCCAAGGTAGTGCTTTCCCATTGTTCTCTCCTGGCTGGAGACTATGATGCTCAGCTTGTTGGTGTCTATGGTGATGCAGACTCTTCTTCTGATAAGGACTCAGATCTTGTTCCTCTCTTAAAGCAACTCATTGCACTGTTAGAAGCTGGAGGTCCATTCTACTTGTCTACAGAGCTTCTAAACTTGATACAGGCAGCTCAAGGGGGTCAGGTATCCACGTCAGGTCAGAAGGGTCAAGGTCAGGATGACAGACCACAATTTAAAGAGGATACCAGTTCCTTTGGATCTGACAGAGACATAAGGAGAAAGAAAAAACTGAACAATCTTGGTAAGGCAGCTGTTATCGTGTCTGCTGTGAAACCAACACCAACTGTTAGGGATGGTAAAGAATCAAACACATCCATCTTTGGAGAAGCAAAGAAAGGATCATCCAGGAAAGATCTCATTAGGAAACTGTTTGAGAAACAGGCTTATGAAGCAGCCAAGCTGGAGAATGACATAAAATCCAATGAGATCAATCAAATCAATGAAACTTTAGAGGAGTTTGAAAAGAAGAAACAACAAATGATGGATGAAGCAAAAGAGGACCTTCAAAACAAACTGGAGAAAATCAAAACTGAGAAGGAGAAAGAAAAACTCATGGAAGAGTATGCCACTAACCTTCAAAAGGTCAATGATGCCTTTGAAAAGCAGAAACTACAACAGCTTGAAAATCTACGAAAGAAATTGCTAGATGAAAGACGACAGAGGAAGAAGGACTTGCATCACAAACAGATTGCTGAAGCACAGGCTCAAGGGGTCAGCCCAGATCAGGTCCCAGAAATTGTAATCCCACCATATGATGATTTGATGAAGGATTTACTTAGACTACAGCAGGAGCAGGAACAGGCTCTGGCAGAAATGCAGCATGCTGGAGAGGCAGCCAGAGACAAAGTTGTTGTTCAAGAAATCGATCCAGAATTTGAGCAGAGGATCAGGGCAATGGACATTGATGATGCAATGAAAGAAGAACTTATCCAGAATGCCAGGAGTCAAAACAGAGAGCTAATGCAGCAACTTGACCAGATAAAACAGATGCTGAGGAATCGCAAGGAACGGCATCATACTGGAGCCAGACTGACAGATGAAGAACAGCAGAATCTCAGTGCACAAGAGCAGAAGAAACTTCTTGATGCACGTGAAAAACAGCTTGAGGCTGATAGACTCCATGAGGAACAGGCACTGCTTGAGGCCAGGAGACAGATGGAGAAGGTGAGGGAAGTTGTATTTTTGGATTGGGGTGGGATTGTTGCTAAATTACATTGCAGTACATTTGTAGGTAAAGCAAGATGTGAGGGATGGGGGCACCCATTTACCTTAAAGTAAATTAAAATGTGGACAAGACTTTGTTTTTTAGTTTTTTGGAAATCTGAAAGTGTTTTTGGGCTTATTAGCAGGTAGCATTATTCTGTTAGATCTGAATAATGAGAGGATTATGTTTGACTATAAAGCTGGCACACATTGTTTTATAAGATATCTTTTTTCAAATTTCATGCAGATCTGCAAAAATGAATTTCAGTCATAGTGTATCTGTTGTTGCAATGAAAATGTTTTCATGAGATGGGGTTTTGTATGACACCTACTGCCAGTCTTTTCCACTGTAGCTGATTTTAAAATCAGCTTTATAGGAAAGGAAAAATACATATTCATGTTCTTTTCAACTTTATTCTAACCACTTTCTGTTTCCATATATCATTAAATTTCAAGTGATCTTTTTGGCTGTTTAGATTTTGGAGTTTTAGCATTGCAAGATAATGCATGCTTAGACATCTTGACAAACCAAAGCCAAATCAACCATATTTTATGCCACTTGAGCTCTTAATTAATCCAACCATAATCAGTTAACATCTTAAAACCTGTCTGAATTGCTTTTCATCACTCCTAGTATAGACTGTAATACATCTCAACAACTTGAAGCCCCATAACAGATCCTACCCTGCAGTGAAAATTGATGTAATTATAACTATGTTATGCTGACTGAGATGTTTAGTAATCCAACCATAATAAATTAATAATTTTGATCCTTTTTTGATCACACAGCATAATCCATGTCAGTAAACTTCATACACTGAAGCCCACCAACCCTGTAAACTTCATACACTGAAGCCAACCTACCCTGTCAACTTCATACACTGAAGCCAACCTACCCTGTCAACTTCATACACTGAAGCCAACCTACCCTGTAAACTTCATACACTGAAGCCAACCTACTATGTCAACTACATACATTGAAGCCAACCTACCCTGTAAACTTCATACACTGAAGCCAACCTACCCTGTAAACTTCATACACTGAAGCCAACCTACCCTGTCAACTTCATATACTGAAGCCAACCTACCATGTCAACTTCATACCCAGTAAACTTCATACACTGAAGCCAACCTACCCAGTAAACTTCATACACTAAAGCCAACCTACCCAGTAAACTTCATACACTGAAACCAAAATACCCAGTAAACTTCATACACTGAAGCCAACCTACCCAGTAAACTTCATACACTAAAGCCAACCTACCCAGTAAACTTCATACACTAAAGCCAACCTAACCAGTAAACTTCATACACTAAAGCCAACCTACCCAGTAAACTTCATACACTAAAGCCAACCTAACCAGTAAACTTCATACACTAAAGCCAACCTACCCAGTAAACTTCATACACTAAAGCCAACCTACCCAGTAAACTTCATACACTAAAGCCAACCTAACCAGTAAACTTCATACACTAAAGCCAACCTAACCAGTAAACTTCATACACTAAAGCCAACCTACCCAGTAAACTTCATACAATAAAGCCAACCTACCTTGCCTACAGAATCAACAGCATGCTAATTGCATTATGCTGCTTGAATGTTGCAACTAAATTGCCTTGCCCTGCTCAAGCCAGTTAACAGCCACATCACAGGCAGTATTGCTATAAATATAATACACTGGAATCAAGGTGTGAAAGAAATATCAAAATAATAATTCAAAATAATAAGAGTTCAGTAAATGACAGAATGGACAAGAGATATGTCATCTCAAGTTCAGTAAATGATAGAATGGACAAGAGATATCTGTCATCTCAAGTTCAGTAAATGACAGAATGGACAAGAGATATCTGTCATTTCAAGTTCAGTAAATGATAGAATGGACAAGAGATATCTGTCATCTCAAGTTCAGTAAATGACAGAATGGACAAGAGATCTGTCATTTCAAGTTCAGTAAATGATAGAATGGACAAGAGATATCTGTCATCTCAAGTTCAGTTAATGACAGAATGGACAAGAGATATGTCATCTCAAGTTCAGTAAATGACAGAATGGACAAGAGATATCTGTCATCTCAGGAATAAAATCCTGACAGGTGAGAAGAAGTTCATATGTATATAAAGGCAAGAGGTTTAAGAGTAATCTACAGTGTGAGTTCACAAAGAAAGCTAAAGCATCCCAAGACACAGATTTTACAGTAGAGACTGCTTCTTTCATGCATTTAAATCACCAGAAATCATTGGAATTCAGTTGGAATTACCTCCAACAGTAGTCAAAATAAAGCTTACCCTACTCAGTGATTATAATTGCTACCCTTTTTATCTGACAGTGTTCTTGGCATTAGCCATTTGTGGCTAAGATTTCCTAGATCAGTTTTAACAACGAAATGCTTGTACTGTTATACATTTGTTGTTTAATCCCCATTCAAAATAAGGCATTTTACAATTAGATGTATGACTAATATTGTGCAGTATGATTTGACTTTTCCTAATTAATTGTGTGGTGTCTTTTTCCATTCATTACTGTGTTGCTAACTTTAACACACAAAAAAGATGGATCCATAGATTTGATCTTGCTAAGTAGGTTCCCGAATTATCTGTGACCAGAGTTACAAGGGAGTGGTGTTTAAATAAGTAGGAGAAACTATTAATGACAATTTTTAGGATTAATTATTAATTACCAACAATAATTGCAATTAATATTTTAAAACTTGTCAATTACAGTTAATTAGGTCAACATATTAAATTCAATTTTCAGCTCATTCCTTTGCAAACATTTAATAATAAAGTGGAAGAAAGTTATTATTATTTATACAGAGTAATGTTGTAGAGAATTTTATAGAACAATTGTATTTGCAATAATACTGTAATGATGTTTGTCTAGGAGCAACAACAGCTGGCACATGAGCAAGCAATGAGGGACAGGTTGAAAAACATGACAGAGGAACAACGAGACCAAATCTTGGCAGAGTTCCAGAACGAGATGCATCGATTAATGGGACGACAAGAAGATGTTAAACAATCACAGAAAGACAAAATCAAAGCCAAGCTGGCAGCTAGAAAGAGAATCCGAGAGGAAACTGAGAAAGAACTGGCTGTAGCTAAAGAGCTGGAAAGAATCACAAAATCTCATGCAAGTAGCCACTAATTTACCTTTTGTCTTTCTTTATTTTCATGAAAAATGCAACTAGGGTTTTTGTGCTTGAATAAGAATTGATTTCTATCTGAACATGCTTAAGAATTTGCACATATTATTATCATGTTACACTTTCCGATCCCTATTATCAACTAACCTCAGTTTTCAATCTGCAAAACTGTTCACTCCTAACAATTTTTAAGGCATTATCTAAAAATATTTTTTTCATGTATGCCTACCATATGTACTTGCTTATGAGTTCAACTCAGACTGCAAAGATCCTGATTTGCCAGCTCATAATGTGCAGGTGGATCATGGTCTGTGTAGTTTGTTAGGATTAATCAGTAGAATTAACAACATAAACCCTGATCTACGGGCACATTATGCTATGGCAAATCAGGATTTTTTTTGTTGTTTGCAATTTTATTTTATTTATAAGCCAGTATATTTGGTATTGAGTGTTCATATTTTAATTATCTTATAAATTGATAAACTATGTTGTTGATAATTGAGTTTTTGCTTTAACTTATTTCTAAACTGTACTTATAATTATTTATATGTTTCTTTGTCAGGTTGCCAAGGGTGATAGCAGTACCGCTGACATTATCATGGATATTAACGACAAGGTCAACACTGACAAGAAGACGAAAGAACAAGGAGATCTGCTGGCAAAACAGATGGCTGAGACTGAAAAACTGGAGGAGAAACATCTTGAAGAAATGCGTGAAATGAACAGGGCTCTTGAAAATGAGATGTCTGATGAGAAACAGGCTGTAGACACTCAGATTGATCAACAACTTAGACTGGTATATATATATATATATATATATATATATATATATATATATATATATATATATATATATATATATATATATATAGATATATATAGATAGATAGATTTGTTCCTAATGGTAAAATGTCCTAATATATTGAAATGTATATGGTATTGGAAATATACAATATGAAGTCATTTCCTTATTCATTTTGAGTTACTACTGCTAATAATAATAATAAGAATGTAGTTCTGTGAGTCATTAAAATAAACACTGGGTCTTTACATGCAGAACATGACACCTTTACATAAAAATGTGTCCAGTAAATTTATAATTAACAAGTTAACAGGATTTGCCGGGAAGAAATTGAAACATGTTCTTATTGTATCTGTGGTACCACTTATTTTACACGACAGGCACTTGCAACTCATCAGAGCAAGTTTGATCGGGAGATGCTGCTGAAGAGACAGCAGATGACAGACGAGGAATACAAGCAGATGCTGACTGACCACAAGAGGGAGCTAGCAGCACTTGCCAAGAGCTTAAACAATGAACGTGATCGACAGAAGAGAGTGATTACTGATAAGGTCTGTTGAACATTTACCTCAATTTATACTGTGCTTTTGGTTTGAAAAAGTATAAAATCTTTGACAGCTCTGAATTTCATTTAGTAGAATATAATTAAAAGTTATCATTCTTTTGTTTTGCACTGAGATAAACTAATAATCATCAGTATAGAATGTTTCAATCTGTTCATCAGATTATTTTGTATATATTAAAGTATGGTTTGTAGGGTATATTTATTGCTATTTCTTCTATGATAAGACCATGGTTCATGCACAATAAATGTCCCTGAACTGTTATAAAAATCAGAGCAGGCTTGTAACCAGGCAGGTCTTATTATCAGATAACATTATCATACAATTTTAAATGATTGAAGGTTTAAAGTTTGTGTGCTTTTGTGTTAATTTTGAATTTCATATGTTCTTGTATGATAAATTTATGTATAGCTGCAGCATACAAGTAACAATTTACACACATGAATAATTTCAAATGGGCAGTCATTGGAATTATGTGCCCTAAATTTTATATAATTATTGTTACAGTATTAGTTGTAATTATCATGTTGGATCTGGTCATTTTGCTGTGTTGGACCTAATTATTGTGTTAAACCAAAGTACTGTGTTGGACCTAATTATTGTGTTAAATCAAATTACTGTGTTGGACCTAATTATTGTGTTAAATCAAATTACTCTTTTGGACCTAATTATTGTGTTCAATCAAATTACTCTGTTGGACCTAATTATTGTGTTAAATCAAATTATTGTGTTAGACCTAATTATTGTGCTAAACCAAAGTACTGTGTTGGACCTAATTATTGTGTTAAATCAAATTACTGTGTTTGGACCTAATTATTGTGTTCAATCAAATTACTGTGTTGGACCTAATTATTGTGTTAAATCAAATTACTGTGTTGGACCTAATTATTGTGTTAAATCAAATTACTATGTTGGACCTAATTATTGTGTTAAATCAAATTACTCTTTTGGACCTAATTATTGTGTTCAATCAAATTACTCTGTTGGACCTAATTATTGTGTTAAATCAAATTATTGTGTTAGACCTAATTATTGTGTTTAATCAAATTACTGTGTTGGACCTAATTATTGTGTTAAATCAAATTACTGTGTTGGACCTAATTATTGTGTTAAATCAAATTACTGTGTTGGACCTAATTATTGTGTTAAATCAAATTACTATGTTGGACCTAATTATTGTGTTAAATCAAATTACTCTGTTGGACGTAATTATTGTCTTAAATCAAATTACTCAGTTGGACTTAATTATTGTGTTAAATCAAATTACAGTGTTGGACCTAATTATTGTGTTAAATCAAATTACTGTGTTGGACCTAATTATTGTGTTCAATCAAATTACTGTGTTGGACCTAATTTTTATTGTGTTAAATCAAAATAATGTGTTTTGTATCTAATTATTGTGTTAAATCAAATTACTGTGTTGGACCCAATTATTGTGTTAAATCAAATTACTGTGTTTGGACCTAATTATTGTGTTAAATCAAATTACTGTGTTTGACCTAATTATTGTGTTAAATCTAATTACTCTGTTGGACCTAATTATTGTGTTAAATCAAATTACTGTGTTTGGACCTAATTATTGTGTTCAATCAAATTACTCTGTTGGACCTAATTATTGTGTTCAATCAAATTACTCTGTTGGACCTAATTATTGTGTTAAATCAAATTATTGTGTTAGACCTAATTATTGTGCTAAAACAAAGTACTGTGTTGGACCTAATTATTGTGTTAAATCAAATTACTGTGTTTGGACCTAATTATTGTGTTAAATCAAATTACTGTGTTTGACCTAATTATTGTGTTAAATCTAATTACTCTGTTGGACCTAATTATTGTGTTAAATCAAATTGCTCTGTTGGACCTAATTATTGTGTTAAATCAAATTACTCTGTTGGACCTAATTATTGTGTTATTAAAATATTGTTTATTGTGTTGAGACTAATGAGTGCATTGGATAGAATTACTACTATATTCAAGTGTTCTGAACAGCTTTTGTCCATTAGTGAAGACTGCTAGAGACTTTGGCAAACTTTGATATGCCTAATGGAAAAGTAAACAAGACTTGTTTTTTAAATTGTTTTCTAGTTATTTATCAATACTGAAAGTCTGAATAGCCAGTTAAACATCTATATTCTTTGAAACTAATGGCTACATACTTGGATGTAATTTGATATTTTTTACAGATCCTTGAACGTCGCAAGAAGCGTAATGCACAGATGGAAGAGCGACAGAGAGTGGAGATGGAAGAAGAGCTTACAACACAACAGCAAGAGAGAGACAGATTGAACGAGAAGATTGCACGCAAAATTGAAGATAAGGAGCTAAAGAAGAATGCCAAGGTTAATATGTGGAGTCAATTCTTACAGTTGTACTTGATGTAGCTAATATCATTTGCTAACCTGATGAGGAAATCCAGACCTTTAAGTTAATTGTAACAGTAGTGTTTGATGTACCTAATATCATTTGCAAGCCTAATTAGGAAATCCAGACATTTAAGTTAATTATAACATTAGTGGTTGATGTAGATAATATCATTTGCAAGCCTGATGAGGAAATTCAGACCTTTAAGTTAATTAGTACAGTAGTGGTTGATGTAGCTAATACCATTTGCAAGCCTGATGAGGAAATCCAGACTTTTAAGTTTATTATAACAGTAGTGGTTGATGTAGCTAATACCATTTGCTAACCTGATGAGGAAATCCAGACCTTTAAGTTAATTGTAACAGTAGTGTTTGATGTACCTAATATCATTTGCAAGCCTAATTAGGAAATCCAGACATTTAAGTTAATTATAACATTAGTGGTTGATGTAGATAATATCATTTGCAAGCCTGATGAGGAAATTCAGACCTTTAAGTTAATTAGTACAGTAGTGGTTGATGTAGCTAATACCATTTGCAAGCCTGATGAGGAAATCCAGACTTTTAAGTTTATTATAACAGTAGTGGTTGATGTAGCTAATACCATTTGCTAACCTGATGAGGAAATCCAGACCTTTAAGTTAATTAGTACAGTAGTGTTTGATGTACCTAATATCATTTGCAAGCCTAATTAGGAAATCCAGACATTTAAGTTTATTATAACAGTTAGTGGTTGATGTAGCTAATAACATTTGCTAACCTGATGAGGAAATCCATATCTTTAAATTAATTAGTACAGTAGTGGTTGATGTAGCTAATATCATTTGCAAGCCTGATGAGGAAATCCATACCTTTAAGATAATTAGTACAGTAGTGGTTGATGTAGCTAGTACCATTTGCTAACCTTTATGAGGAAATCCAGACATTTAAGTTAATTAGTACAATAGTGGTTGATGTAGCTAATATCATTTGCAAGCCTGATGAAGAAATCCATACCTTTAGGTTAATTAGTACAGTAGTGGTTGATTTAGCTAATACCATTTGCTAACCTTTATAATCAAATCCAGACTTTTAAGTTAATTAGTACAGTAGTGGTTGATGTAGATAATATTATTTGCAAGCCTGATGAGGAATTCCAGACCTTTAAGATAATTAGTACAGTAGTTGTTGATGTAGCTAGTACCATTTGCAAGCCTGATGAGGAAATCCAGACTTTTAAGTTAATTAGTACAGTAGTGGTTGATGTAGATAATATCATTTGCAAGCCTGATGAGAAAATCTATACCTTTAGGTTAATTAGTACAGTAGTGGTTGATGTAGCTAATACCATTTGCTAACCTGATGAGGAAATCAAGACTGTTAAGATAATTAGTACAGTTGTGGTTGATGCCTCTGCCTTTTCAGTTCCACTGCTTCACACATGTAATTTTAAAAAATCATGATTTATCCGATTTGATAATATAACATCTCCATCTGTAACCATCACAGTGTCACAATAAAATGTCATTTTCCAATTTTTAATATACAACAGTACCACTATATATAGTGATGTTACTTGGCAAACTCAGACTATCTAAACAGTCTTTGGTGTCAGATGATAACATTTGTAAACCTAATGGAATATTATAACAAAACTTGCCACATAACACTTTTGTGCATTACATATACTATAACAGACTGCCACAATATGCTTTTGGGCATGTACACAATAACTGGACCAACATAATAATTCATAATAATATATTTAATAAACATCAATATAACTTAAGTTCTGTTGTAATTACACCACAGGATCTTGATGGAGACAAGGCTGAGAACCTGATTTACACCGTCCTGCGACAACGCCATCTGAAGGAGGCAATTCATCTTGAAGATCAGCTGGCTCGTGAACTTGATGCTGCCAGGCGTAAAGCTCGAGCTGAGGTGGAGCAGGGGAGACAGCAGGAGAGAGAAAAATTACAGTCTGCATTCGATCAGGTGGGTAAATTCAGTGTATACAAGACACTTGCTGACATATCTTTGTGTTTACATGCAATAGTTTTAGCTTTCTTTTGTATTCTTTTTGAACAAAATTCAAGTTTGATAATGTTGGCAATAAAGATCTTGCATTATTTTTAATTGACTTATTTCTCCAAATAAATTCTGGTACTCTTCCCAAATTTCTATAGATAATGATTGCAAGAGAAAACAGACAGCATGGAAAATAAAGTAGACCTAAGTTCTTTTGTCTTTAGAGCCTTTTAGTATGGTTACAACTTAGACTGATTCACAATTTCATTTCCTTTTATTTGTCTGGTTACAACTTAGACTGATTTAATTTTTAATTTCCTTTTATTGGTATGGTTAAAACCTAGACTGACTCACAATTTAATTTCCTTTTATTTTAAGAACTAAGCAATATATGCTATATGAGAATAGTTAAGCATTAAACATGAAACACAATGCCTTCTTATTTCTTACAGGAGATGATAGACCTAGTGGCCAATGCTGGCTCCATGTCTAATGAGGAACTGGCCCAAAAGAAGAAGGATCTCAAGATGAAACAAAAGGTATGAGATTATGTGATGAGGGTCTCCTTATAATTGGGGAGAAGCAGGGTTATATTTGGCTTTCTCCATTGGCAAAGTGTAAAAATTTTCCTTGTCACATTGACATATTGTTTTCCCTAATATTTGATGATTTTATAATTTAGGTAACATGACCATTTTTATGTTTTATAGGTAAAAATTTACCATTTTAGTTGTTTTAGATAATATCTGATCATTTTTGTTTGATTAGGCAAAATGGATACTCTAGTGAAAACTTTTTTACCTTTTTACTGATCTCATCTCCTCCTTGGAGAGATTTGTGTGGGGATTTTTCCTGTGAACTGAGCTGTCTTGCAGTTTTATCTATTCAAGTTTCGAAGGAAGTTATTTTTTTTTTAAATGCATGGGAATGGTGTAGCAACATTTGCAGTCAGATATAACAAATGACAGCCAGATAAAAACAAAATGACAGTTAAACCATTCTTGTTACTAGCAAAAGTTTATGTCTAAAGAGAGGATCATAAAAGTATATGATGAAGTAAACCATTCCATGACAGTCTGATCTTACAAGACAGAATTTACTGTACTTCTTTAACCTAGTTGATTGTATACTCTATGCCATTTCTTTCATTTTCTTACATAAAATTTCTGTTAATAGATCTCCATTGTAGTTTTTTTTTAAAAGTTAAATAATCAAAGCTTCCACCATGTTTAATACATATACATCATCCTTTTGTGAGATATTTGTGTCTCAGATGTTATAAATATGACTGCTTTTAGATGAGAGAATAGGTCCTCACTTAAGATGAGAAAAGAGATCCTCCCTTAAGAATATTCAATCATTTTCAATGCTATTGCAGCAAATGCTAAAGGATTTTGATGACTTGACCAAGGCCTTGGTTGAACAGGCTGAGAAAGACATCATTCCTAAGGTAGAGGTGGAGCAGACACATGCTCAACTCCAACTGAAGGAGAAACAGCTTCAGGAACTTGCAGATGCCATGAAGACATACTCACCTTCAGATGAATTGAAGAAGAAATATGACGAGGAAGCAAAAATAGCTGCAGATGAAGCAAAACGTTACAAAGAGCAATATCTACGTCAACTGCAAGAAGAACTTGATAGAAAGAAGAGAGAAGAAAGAGAGAGGGAGGAAGAGAAGAAACAAAAACTGGAGGAACATTACAAGTTTGTCATGCATTGTTCAAGTTTTGAATAATTAAAGAAAGTATTTATCCACTTTTAAATGTTTCTCTAAACATTTTAAGGTTAGTTACATCAACATAGATTACTATAATAATAAAAAAACACTAATAAAGGCTTTAAATCCAGTAGAAATGATTAGCTTAAAATATGTATGCAAAATGCCACTGAAATTTGATTGCTTGCGGCACACAATTAAGTCTTTGATAACCAGCAGTGTCCTTCTAGTTGATTAATATTATTTCCGATTATATAATACAGAATAACCTATCTTGAATTGCCACAACTGCTAACACTATCAGTTCCTGTGATGTTCTTTGTGTAAACATTATTTAATTACATTAAACACCAATTTACTGTCCTATTGCTATTGCAGAGACATCTCAGAGTCAGAACAGTTAAAGTGATTTTTTTCTGGCTAAATACATGGTAGACTTTACAAAAATGATGATTGACATCTTTGTGTTTTGAAAAAATCTTGTCAGCATAAAAGTAATTTGACTGATTTATCTTTAAAGACAAATGGAGAAAGCACTTGAAGAAGAACATCGCAAAGAAGAGAAGAGGCTAAGAGAACGTGAGGCAGAAAAGGAAAGACTACATCTACAGCAGCTGGAGGAGCGCAGACGACACCAGGAAGAGGAGATAATGAAGGCAAACCATAGTGAGGATGAGAAAAATAAACTCCTCAAGGAACACCGTGAGAACATGAAGAAGCTGGATGAAAGCACAAAGGAAGAGCAAAAAAGGTGTGATCTGAAATGGATTGTTATATTGTATATTTGTGTATTTATTGAAATCTATGATGCAGTAAATTATACCATAATAGCTATTATTTCTTATCTATAATGTTCATTGTTAGCTTGCACATATGAGTGTTGATCACAGATCACTTGTCAGGGCAGAATGCTGGTTGTCTGTCCATGCATTTTAAGTGCAGTAAATTCTCTTCCAAGGTCTCTTCCAAGGGTTAACAGTATTCTTTGAGAGAGGGTATTTTAATGCACCTCACTAACACATGTAAGATAATATTTGCACTGAAGCAGAAAATATAAAATTAATGATTATAAGTTGGTGGCAAGCACATGACATGTGACTGTTTCTGTTTAACATGCATTAGACATTTAGCAATTAAAGGGAAGCCAGTCTACATGGAATACAGGGTGTATCATAGGTAGGGCATATATGTAGATCAGTGTTATATATCCTTCTACAATAAGCTAGGGACAACATTGTCTAGGACCAGTTAAAATATAACTGTGGATTCTTGGGAACCATGTTGAATATCCTAATAATGATTCCTGGTGTTCTTATGAGTGTAGACTGTGTGTGTGTGTGTGTGTGTGTGTGTGTGTGTGTTTTTTTTTACTGGAAAATTGCTTTTGGAGTCAAGAGATAAATATTCCCATTTAAATGTCATATTCACAATAGAGTATGTTTATTCTCATCAGTTTTCTGTCAAAATTCAAATATTCCATTTCTATTATTGTAATTGTAGTAAGTGTTAATGGCATATACCTTTCAGATCAAGAGCTGCCTTGAAGGCCAAGTTAGAAGCCAGAAAAAAGAGAAGACATGATGTAGAGATGGCCTTATTCGAGAAGCAGATGCAGCTTGATTCTGATGATCGAAAGCGTGAAGAACTTCGACTGAAGAAAGAGGAGGAGGAATTAATGGGGACAAAGGTTTCTGTCTCAGTTCTGTCCCAGAATGAGACTTTTGTGTCACCACCTGGACAGTTTTCATCCTTCACTCCAACAGGTAACCTGGAGCAAGATTGGATAGCCATGCTGATGGCCTCCCCTCTAATGAAACAGATCAATGACCTGGATGAGATGTTGAATAAGACAGATGCTGTGGAACCCGAGGCACGCAAGGTTCTGGGTAGGGTAAAAATTTACATTTATTTCATTTTTCATGCAACAGACAACAAGTATAAAACAGCAGAGTATGATATTTAAATACAACAAAGTATGCAACATCAGTGGCTTGGAAAAGTCTCTTCCTATATGTGATAAGTTTATTTCATTAGTATTGACCACATTTGATCCTGCTGAAATTTACATGTTGTTATTACATTGACTATTGTTCATTGATATTATTTGTCTCGTACTTGTAAAAAAAGTTATTACAAGTTTGTGAAAGAAAAGAAAAGTTTGACACTTTAAAGGAAATGATCTTTTGCATTATTCAAAATTCTCAGTTTTAGGTAAATAATAATGTTATGTAGTATTTGTGAGGTTATAGTTTTTACAATGTTATTAAGTACCGTTGAATCAGAGTATCTTGTCATAAATGTTAATTGAAAATGATCAGATTGTAAATTACTTTATTTTCATATGCCTTTCTCTTTTTCTAAATTACCACCTTTTTAAATTTCAGATTTAAATGTAATTTTAAGCTTCAGAACTTTTAAAGTGGTCCCTGATTGTAAAAAACTTTGGTATTTGTATTTGTATCCATCATATAAAGTGAATTTTCATTATATATATATATATATATATATATATATATATATATATATATATATATATATATATATATATATATATATATTCCTGAATTTATTTAACTCAGTAGTAGTATGTGGCTGACTAACCCATCATATTATGATCCTACATAGGACATACTCTTTCCTTTTGTAGAAAGCAAGACACAAGTTATTACAGAGGCCTTCCTTTAATTGAACTCAGAATACACTTGTAGCATGGAACCATTTTATTGCATCCTGAACTACATGAGAAAGCAGCATCCCTGTCAAATGGTGTTATCATTGTATTATCAATTAGTACTGTCAGCTGATACTTTCAACTTAGTACCATCAGGTGATACTTTCAATTTATAATATCAGTAAGTACTGTATGTTATTACTATCAGTTAGAACTATCAGCTGGCATTTTCAATTTGTATTATCAGTTAGTTAGTCAGTTATTATTACTATCAATTAGTAAGTTATTATGCTGATACAATTTGTTATTTTCAGGTGCTGACTATGATACCCCATATATTGATATTAAGGATGCTCAGTGGACATGCAAGGGAGATTTACAGCCTGTTGATATCAACCAGATCTCACCCAGCCAGTTTGTGGTCTACAGATTTGGAGTTTTTATTACCAGACTTATGCATCAGAGTAATGGTAAGTTGAGTAGAATCATTTCTACATCAGAGTAATGGTAAGTTGACTAGAATCATTTCTACATCAGAGTAATGGTAAGTTGACTAGAATTATTTCAACATCAGAGTAATGGTAAGTTGAGAATCATTTCTACATCAGAGTAATGGTAAGTTCACTAGAATCATTTCAACATCTGAGTAATGGTAAGTTGACTAGAATCATTTCTACATCAGAGTAATGGTAAGTTGACTAGAATCATTTCTACATCAGAGTAATGGTAAGTTGACTAGAATTATTTCAACATCAGAGTAATGGTAAGTTGAGAATCATTTCTACATCAGAGTAATGGTAAATTCACTAGAATCATTTCAACATCTGAGTAATGGTAAGTTGACTAGAATCATTTCTACATCAGAGTAATGGTAAGTTGACTAGAATCATTTCTACATCAGAGTAATGGTAAGTTGACTAGAATCATTTCTACATCAGAGGAATGGTAAGTTGACTAGAATAATTTTTACATCAGAGTAATGGTAAGTTGACTAGAATCATTTCTACATCAGAGTAATGGTAAGTTCACTAGAATCATTTCTACATCAGAGTAATGGTAAATTCACTAGAATCATTTCAACATCAGAGTAACAGTAAGTTTACTTTAATCATTTCTACATCAAGTAATAGTAAGTTAACTAGAATCATTTCTACATCAGAGTAATGGTAAGTTTACTAGAATCATTTCTACATCAGAGTAATGGTAAATTCACTAGAATCATTTCAACATCAGAGTAACAGTAAGTTTACTTTAATCATTTCTACATCAAGTAATAGTAAGTTAACTAGAATCATTTGAATCATGTAATGGTAAGTTCATTAGAATCGTTTGAATCATTTGAATCATGTAGGTACCTTGATGTTTGTATATGTCAATGAGATGACCTTGCAGTATGTTTATATAAGTATTGTAAACAAGATGGTTTATGATACAGCTTTAAGGAGAGCAGGTTGGTCTTACTTATATTTTGTAACATGTTATGTTAGAAATCATTAATTAGTGTAGACAGTGCAGACATAAGCATCAAGGCACCTTTACTTAAGGTTGTAGTAACTAATCTACAGTAAAAATATGGTTCTGCCAAATTATTTGAGATTCTGTTTATTGATGTGTTTAAATTAACATGTTCTATGTTTTCTTGTAAGATAGACTCAACCAGTAGTTTCTTCTTTCAAATTATTCTCCCATGAACATACATGTACATACATTAGCAATTACTTCTAGTATTAAACAGAATCTCTGTATTTAAAAAAAAAAATTAAAAAGTAGAGGGGGCAGAAAATCTCTGTTACTGCTTCTTTATATAAGACACCTGTTCATAAAGTATTACATGTCTGAAGATTTTTATAAAACATTTTCCTACATTATTAACCTTATTTAAAAAATACAGAGGATACTGGCTCAGTTAGTGCCCTATGTAGACAGGATCCATGGCATGTACATACAAGAATGAATAAGTTAGTGCCCTATGTAGACAAGATCCATGGCATGTACATACAAGAATGAATAAATTAGTGCCCTATGTAGACAGGATCCATGGCATGTACATACAAGAATGAATAAATTAGTGCCCTATGTAGACAGGATCCATGGCATGTACATACAAGAATGAATAAATTAGTGCCCTATGTAGACAGTATCCATGGCACGTACATACAAGAATGAACAAATATACATCACATTTCTCTAGGAACCCCTGAAGTGTCTCTGCTTCTTGCCTCCAATCTCCCACCAAACAACTACCAGAAGAATGCTTACAGGAATTCTATCTTCTATGAGCATGCAAAGAATGTACTATTCATCAGGAAGGAGAGAATGGACTCAATTGGGGAATTTATTGTAATCATTCTGCATTCCCTGTCCCATATTAAGGTGGGAGAACTCACAGATGACAGCAATGGCCTCTTCTTGAGAGAATTCTACAGGGTGAGTAATATATTCAAACTACTTAAATGATAATAGTTTTTTATTTTAAAAAATTAATATTCTTTCCAAGTCATCAAATGTATGCTTTGCTACTATCCCTATTATTTTCTCACTTAGAAAGAAACTTTTTTTCATGTTGTTTAAGTTTGTGTGGATTTCTGTTTGCTACAAATTTTGATTTTAAAGAACTATTGCTCACTGATCCAAATAAAATTACAATAGGACACTCTTGTCCATCCATGACATATACAATGACAATAGGACACCCTTGTCCATCCATGACATATACAATGACAATAGGACACCCTTGTCCATCCATGACATATACAATGACAATAGGACACCCTTGTCCATCCATGACATATACAATGACAATAGGACACCCTTGTCCATCCATGACATATACAATGGCAATAGGAGACCTATTTCCATCCAAGACACATATACAATGATGAGAATATATACAATAAGGAGAATAAGACCTTCTTAATGACTGTTGGAGTCCCTTTTTCATCCAGAACATAATAAGGAAAATATGACACCTTTTCCATCCAAGACGTATATAATGACAACAGGACACCATTTTCAATCCAAGACATATATAATGACAGTAGGGCACCATTTCTGTCAAAGACATATATAATGACAACAGGACACTCTTGTCCATCCAATAGATATGACAATATGACACCATTTTCCATCAATGACATATCAACATGCACCTCTCCCTCCAACATCTAAAAGACTGGTAACATTATTGCAACTTTGTCCATCCATTTGGGAGTCTGTCTGAATTGCTGTTTCACATGAGGTTATGTGTTCATTAATCCTCCCCTGTGATGACTTAATAGCAAGTAACTGTAGTTTTAAATCTTCAATTTGGGCCTCCAAGTTCCTAATTGCTTTTTGATGTACACACATGGAGAAATCTGTATGGTTTAAACCACCACTGCAATGGTCATAATAATTTATGGAGGGTGTCATTACCTGACACTCTGTGGGGGTGTTAATTTTATTGCCTGAGTCATAAAGGTTAGAGACTTTAGAAGTTTCATGTTTGGAATTACATCTACCTACTGGTGTAGATGTCCGCATATCACTGCCTTTAACATGGGTATTCTCATCCTGTCTACATTTACTGATAATATAGTCTAACCATCTGAAACAGTTCAGCCCTTGTATGTGTAAGACAGATGTTGTTTTATACAGTGTAGCTGTCACAGTGTTTTCCTCTTGTATTCTGTATATAATACCATTTTGAACACTTGCACTGCATGAAGTCATGCAAAGTTCTGAATCCAGAATATGTTTTACAAACTCAAACTTTTGTGGATCTATATGCACAGTGATACTGTACTCTGCTTGCATACATAGCTGTTATGGTAGATTGACAAATTTTACATTTAAATGTACATTGCATTTATGATGACTACGCTTAAAGGAACTAAAAGATATAACTAAAACACAAATTTCACCTTATAAAATATTTATTTAATTGATATTTTTTTTATTAAAGTAGCATTTTCATTGATCAAAATTTCCTTGAATATTGTTAATTGCAGTGTACTAAGAATGTTGTTTGGAAAGAAAATGTAACAAATTAAATTACTTCTTATTAAAAATTGATAATTTCATAATGTTGATTAAAATTTCCAGGTCCTGTCTACCATTTTCAACCATAAAATGAGCGATATAACAAAGTTTCATTTACCAGTTTTGATTATGATTTTCTTCAAGTTTTTCATGTTCAATTAATAAGTGATAAATTTTGGGGTATTTTTTGATTTTTAAAAAAAAATGTGTTCCATGTCTTACTTCGCAGTATAAGTGGATTCATAAGTTATCAAAGCACAAGTCATCAAGGGAGTAGTGTGGTATATTGAAATAGGAAAAGTGACTAAATGCGAAATCTAAGTTACCATATGCACTTGAGTACAAGTCATTTCCAGAAAATAAAACACCTTAACAGCTGCCACATAAAGCACCAGCAGATCGGTTTGTGGGTATTTTTCTTTTGTGATTAATCAAAATAATCTGCTTTGACCTTGCAGGTGTATTATAATGATAATTCTGGACCTGTGTAGTTTGAAGTTTGGTTGACTTGTACACGAGTATAAATGGCTATTCACAGTAGTTGTTGGTAGTTGAAATTTGTGTAAGATGTTACCATATATATACGGGTTGTAAGTAGTATTTACAAAGAGGTTTGGTCTCAACTGCATAACTCAAGCAACATATGTCAGAATACCATATTTCAAGGAATACATTGATGTAACATGTCATAATACCATGTTTCAAGGAATACATTGATGTAACATGTCATAATACCATGTTTCAAGGAATACATTGATGTAACATGTCATAATACCATGTTTCAAGGAATACATTGATGTAACATGTCATAATACCATGTTTCAAGGAATACATTGATGTAACATGTCATAATACCATGTTTCAAGGAATACATTGATGTAACATGTCATAATACCATTTTTTCAAGGAATACATTGATGTAACATGTCATAATACCATGTTTCAAGGAATACATTGATGTAACATGTCATAATACCATGTTTCAAGGAATACATTGATGTAACATGTCATAATACCATGTTTCAAGGAATACATTGATGTAACATGTCATAATACCATGTTTCAAGGAATACATTGATGTAACATGTCATAATACCATTTTTTCAAGGAATACATTGATGTAACATGTCATAATACCATGTTTCAAGGAATACATTGATGTAACATGTCATAATACCATGTTTCAAGGAATACATTGATGTAACATGTCATAATACCATGTTTCAAGGAATACATTGATGTAACATGTCAGAATACCATGTTTCAAGGAATACATTGATGTAACATGTCATAATACCATGTTTCAAGGAATACATTGATGTAACATGTCAGAATACCATTTTTCAAGGAATACTTTGATGTAACATGTCAGAATACCATGTTTCAAGCAACACAATGTAACCTGTGTCAGAACACCATGTTTTAAGGAACACAATGTAACCTGTCAGAATACCATGTTTTAAGGGACACATTGATGTAACCTGTGTCAGAATACCATGTTTCAAGGAACACAATGTAACCTGTCAGAATACCATGTTTAAAGGAACACATTGATGTAACCTGTATCAGAACACCATGTTTCAAAGAACACAATGTAACCCGTGTCAGAATACCATGTTTCAAGGAACACATTGATGTAACATGTCAGAATACCAGTTTCAAGGAACATTTTGATGTAACCTATGTTAGAATACCATGTTTCAAGGAACATGATGTAACATGCCAAAATACCATTATTTAAGGAACACATTGATGTAACATGGTCGTCATATGATCCATGAGTCAGCTTGTTATGTGCTCATTTTGATTCAGTGTTTTAACATATAGGGTAACTGAATTATATTTTCATGTCTGAATTACATGTGTAAATCCAGGCAATCCATTATGGTACCCCAAATAGAGCACAACCAAAGTCATCTTTTGCTTTAAGTCACTAAACATTTTATTTATCAATATCTGCTGGAAGAATATTTTAAAAAGTCAGTTTACTATTGGGATTTGTAAGGAAAACAATATAATACATGTCTATGCAAATTTCATCCAAGACCATTAGTATGACAGTCATATTAGATTGCCATGGAAATATGAAATCCTACAGTACCTTACTCAGAATTACAAACATTTTATTTATTGTAAATAAACTTGCAGGGTTTGAAGACAGTATGCCAGGATATGTTCTTCTCCCGCACTCATAACACTCCTGCGGCCCATGGCTTACTGGGCTCTCCTAGCAACAGCAGAGCTGCTCTTGAACAAGCCTTGGTTGCTGCCAAGAAGCCAGATGAGAAAGCCAATGTGATTGCTGAACTGGTTGACATGAAGGTAGAAGGACCAACCAGGCTTGAATTCTCACCACAGGTGAGTAATGGGATTCTGAAGCTATTGTTTGTCTGCCTGTCAGTCTTGATTTTCTTGTCTTTTGACAATATTGTATGTTCAAAACTGAAGATTTTGCATGTAATAATATCCATGATATTTAATCTACCATAAAAATAGTACTGTTGATTAGAGTATAATACATGTATAGAGTGTATAACAGTACAATTCACAAAATTGTTATCAACATTAAATCATGTTTGGTCTCCGACCACAAAATTGTGCCTTCACAAATATTTCTGATTTATACAGAGAAGTTGGTGGTGGATATAGAAAGAAGTTCTCCTTTTGTACATCCATCCATCTAACTTTTGTTTCTGGAACAGAACACAAGAAGAGTTAAATACATTTCCATGAAACTTGGTACATATCTTAGTCTAGTGGTCCAGATGTGTTTTTTCTCCAGTTTCTACATTTTAGAACATTTTTTTATTTCCATTTGTTCATCCATCATAATTCACACTTTGATTTCCTAAACCATTTAAGATATTTCTATGAATATTTTCTATACTTATAAGATTAGTGATTGAGATGTATCTTTCATTATTTATAAGTCTTCAATTTAAATATTTTTAATTCTTTGTCTACTTGTTTTCCATCCATCATGCACTTTCATTTTTGGAGTATAACTCAAACTGTTTCATATATCATTTAATTTTGGATGACTGGTGTAGCTATAGCTTTGCTGCTCACGGTTCTTTGGTTTAAGTATTTTATTGTTTTGTCTGTTTTTCTGTCTATGTATTTATTATCCACACTTAGCTTCTGAAACAAAACTCCAAAATCCAAAAATATTTTATTTATTCCATCTCTATAGCTTAATTTGCATTGCATGATAAAAAAAATTATTTTGTTTATCCTGCATGGCTTATAATTCATTACATTACAAATGAGTTTTCCCTGCCCCTGAATTAATCTGTCTCTATTGATTTTCATCTCAATATTTGTTTAATTATTTATTTGTTTCTCTATTTTTTTAAATGGGGGAATATACAAATTTGCTGAATTGATGCATATTTCCAGTACATTTACAAATGTAAATACCAATATTATTTAGAACAAATAATTTGAAAAAATGTGTACAAATATAAGCAATGGAAGAAAGTTTTTTTTCTGTTTTAAACATTACAACAGGTAAAATTAGTCATGTGATAATGTAACATATTATGTGTTCCTTTCATTCCTTTTATCATAATATATGTAATACTTGATATAAACTACAGGCTCAGTATTAAGTCTTTTTTAAACAAATGAAACATAGCATATACATAATATTTGTCATGTATTTATGTTTATGAATATTAGTCATGTATTCATGTGTATTAATGATAGTCATGTATTCATATGTATGAATGTAGTCATGTATTCATGTGTATGAATGTAGTCATGTATTCATGTGTATGAATGATAGTCATGTATTCATGTGTATGAATGATAGTCATGTATTCATGTGTATGAATGATAGTCATGTATTCATGTGTATGAATGGTAGTCATGTATTCATGTGTATGAATGGTAGTCATGTATTCATGTGTATGAATGGTAGTCATTTATTCATGTGTATTGAATCTTAGTCATGTATTCATGTGTATGAATCTTAGTCATGTATTCTTGTGTATGAATATTAGTCATGTATTTATGTGTATGAAATTTAGTCATGTATTCATTTGTATGAAAGTAAGTCATGTATTCCTGTAAATGATTGTTAGTCATGTATTCATGTGTATGAAGGTTAGTCAATTATTCATGTATATGAAGGTTAGTCATTTATTCATGTGTATGTGAAAGTTAGTCATGTATTTATGTGTATGAATGTTAGTCATGTATTCATGTGTATGAATGGTAGTCATGTATTCATGTGTATGAAAGTTAGTCATGTATTTATGTTTATGAATGTTAGTCATGTATTCATGTGTATGAATGTTAGTCATGTATTCATGTGTATGAATGGTAGTCATGTATTCATGTGTATGAATGTAGTCATGTATTCTTGTGTAGGAATATTAGTCATGTATTTATGTGTATGAAGGTTAGTCAATTATTCATGTGTATGAAAGTTAGTCATGTATTTATGTGTATGAATGTAGTCATGTATTCTTGTGTATGAATATTAGTCATGTATTCATGTGTATGAATGATAGTCATGTATTTATGTGTATAAATGTTAGTCATGTATTCATGTGTATGAATGTTAGTCATGTATTCATGTGTATGAATGTAGTCATGTATTCTTGTGTATGAATATTAGTCATGTATTTATGTGTATGAAGGTTAGTCAATTATTCATGTGTATGAAAGTTAGTCATGTATTTATGTGTATAAATGTTAGTCATGTATTCATGTGTATGAATGTTAGTCATGTATTCATGTGTATGAATGTAGTCATGTATTCTTGTGTATGAATATTAGTCATGTATTTATGTGTATGAAGGTTAGTCAATTATTCATGTGTATGAAAGTTAGTCATGTATTTATGTGTATGAATGTTAGTCATGTATTCATGTGTATGAATGTAGTCATATATTCTTGTGTATGAATATTAGTCATGTATTTATGTGTATGAAGGTTAGTCAATTATTCATGTATATGAAGGTTAGTCATTTATTCATGTGTATGTGAAAGTTAGTCATGTATTTATGTGTATGAATGTTAGTCATGTATTCATGTGTATGAATGTAGTCATGTATTCTTGTGTATGAATGTTAGTCATGTATTTATGTGTATGAATGTTAGTCATGTATTCATGTGTATGAATGTTAGTCATGTATTCTTGTGTATGAATGTTAGTCATGTATTCATGTGTATGAATGTTAGTCATGTATTCATGTGTATGAATATTAGTCATGTATTTATGTGTATGAATGGTAGTTATGAATTCATTTATATGAATGTTAGTCATGTATTCTTGTGTATGAATATTAGTCATGTATTTATGTGTATGAAATTTAGTCATGTATTTATTTGTATGAAAGTAAGTCATGTATTCCTGTAAATGATTGTTAGTCATTTATTCATGTGTATGAAAGTTAGTCATGTATTTATGTGTATGAATGTTAGTCATGTATTCATGTGTATGAAAGTTAGTCATGTATTCATGTGTATGAAAGTCATGTATTCATGTGTATGAATGTTAGTCATGTATTCCTGTAAATGATTGTTAGTCATTTATTCATGTGTATGAAAGTTAGTCATGTATTTATTTGTCTTTAAGTAAGTCATGTATTCCTGTAAATGATTGTTAGTCATTTATTCATGTGTATGAAAGTTAGTCATGTATTTATTTGTAAGAAAGTATGTCATGTATTCCTGTAAATGATTGGTAGTCATTTATTCATGTGTATGAAAGTTAGTCATGTATTTATGTGTATGAATGTTGGTCATGTATTCATGTGTATGAAAGTTAGTAATGTATTCATGTGTATGAATGTTAGTCATGTATTCATGTGTATGAATGTTAGTCATGTATTCATGTGTATGAAAGTTAGTCATGTATTCATGTGTATGAATGTTAGTCATGTATTCATGTGTATGAAAGTTAGTCATGTATTTATTTGTATGAAAGTAAGTCATGTATTCCTGTAAATGATTGTTAGTCATTTATTCATGTGTATGAAAGTTAGTCATGTATTTATTTGTATGAAAGTAAGTCATGTATTCCTGTAAATGATTGTTAGTCATTTATTCATGTGTATGAAAGTTAGTCATGTATTTATGTGTATGAATGTTAGTCATGTATTCATGTGTATGAAAGTTAGTCATGTATTCTTGTGTATGAATATTAGTCATGTATTTATGTGTATGAAATTTAGTCATGTATTCATTTGTATGAATGTTAGTCATGTATTTATGTGTATGAATGTTAGTCATGTATTTATGTGTATGAATGGTAGTTATGAATTCATTTATATGAATGTTAGTCATGTATTTATGTGTATGAATGGTAGTCATGTATTCATGTGTATGAAAGTTAGTCATGTATTCATGTGTATGAATATTAGTCATGTATTGTAAGAATATTCACTTTGTTCCCCATCAATATTTTGTTGTCTATCCACAGAAAATGTCTAAGCGCCTTTATGGCTATGAGCAAATGGCCAGCAATGCCCGTCTACGACAGTACCTGGCTGCTAAGGGAGGCTACATGGCTACTACAGACTATGTCAGCAGTCGCCTAGCTGAACTGAAAGGCAGTACAAGTCCAACCATATCACCTAAACCAAGGTTAGTAATCACCTTCCATGAAAAGACCCAGTTAAGAAAGCAACACAAGTCAATTATATGTGGATACAATCTAGCTGAATTGAACCAGACCTCATGTAGTCACCTGAGATCTCTTCCATTATGAAGGTCTGGGAGTAGTTTTCTGTGTTATGACATAATGAGACTTTCCTAGTACACCACTCCCTTGATAACTTGCGCACAACGGGGTCCAAAAACATCGATCGTGTTATAAGCGAGGGTGCAAGTTATCGAGGGACCTATAACAAACAACAAAACAAATAAACTGATCTACGTACACAGGCAAAAGTGGTAGGTTGGTTGGTTTGGCATGTTAGTGTTGAATACTCAATAATCGTGCTATGATTAACTATGATTAAATATTTCTTCATAGTGGTGTACTTTGTTTACTTTTGTCATCACAGAGTAACATTAATATCAGGATAACTTACAGGATATTGAGGAGATCATCAAAACAATAATCCACACGTTTTCCATTGGCTTAACATGTATGATTTCGCACATTGTGTACTACGTCACAAATGATATTTTTGAATTGGATAAATACTTGTTTGATCCAAAGTATATTTTTTTATACACAAGATCGACAACCATTAAAAAACAAAACACAATGTCGATCAAACAACAGGTCGATTTGATTGCGGTAGAAGAAAAATGAAAATATTTTTTACAAGGGTTAGTCATTACCAACATCAATTTAATGGGTCTACAAATTTAAAATAAAGTAAATTAGAACACGATAATACTTGCAGTTTGTGACATGTTTGACAAATATCACTTCACATTTTTAAAACATCTGCCCATTTTGTTTTTACAAAAATTAATGATTTATAATTATTTTTTGTGTACGGAAATTTACAAATTATACAGTATGTAACAAGGTTCAATATACTAATTCTTATCACGATTTTATTTTCATGTTTAACACATTTTAAATATATTTCCTTTGAAAAAAAAAATTTGGGAGCCATGCCGGACACTGGGTTATAAGCGGGTTCGCGAGTTATCGAGGGAGTGGTGTATTTGGAAAAATGGTCTGATTGGTTAATAACATTAGATGATATAATTTGTCATTGTGACAATGAGATGACATCATGTTTTGTGTGCACATGGATACATTTATTAGTCAACTGAGACATCCTTTCTGCGTTTAGTATGTTTTTAAAGTGGTTTCAAATCATGTACTTTTAAGTTTTCAGTTTATTTTAAATAATTGTATAACTTATATGTCTGGAACAAATCTGAAATTGGAAGAAATGTCCTTATATTGTCACTTCTGCGAGTCTGTAGGCACATTTTATTAGAGGTAATTAAAGGATTTTACCAGACACTAATTTGATCAAGATCTCACAGAGCAAGACATAATAAAAACCACATGCCTGTATTAATCTTCATTTTTCCACATTGATATACCTTACAAAACTACATATAAATTAGCTGTTTTATTTTTTAAATATACATTTGCTACACTTTTCATTACATTGCCTTGTAAATTGTTAATTTTTTAAAAATATTTATTTGCTACACTTTTCATTACATTGTTATTAATTACATAGAAGTCATAAGGCAGTATGACTTATGGATATGAAATTATATTGATTTAAAATCATACTTTTCTTTTTGGTAGTCCTAAGAGAGTGGCGCCATCAGTTGAATCCCCAAGGGATGTTTTCGAGTTACAACTGGCTGACTTGCAATCGAAAAGTGACGAGCTGAATTTCGAGCTTTCTAAGCTACTCAAAATGGAGAGCGAGCTACATGAGGGCATCGCAAAGATGGAGAAAGCAGCACCACTTGATGAAAATTTGAATTCATCAAGAGAGAAACTGACAACACTGTTAATGCAAAAAGATGATCTCCTGAAACGAATTGCATCACTGGAAGCTGATATAGTTCGGAAAGAACAGGAGCTAAAGTCTAAAAAGAAATAAGTGATCGACAGAAGTTTTTGAATTATGAAAGTACAAATTCATAAGTCAGTGCCTATTCTTCATCTTGAATGCTTTAATGTGAAAATAATCAAAGACAATGTTTTTCCCCTTCAGAATTGTAATATTAGTTTTAAGGATTTGTCTACCAAAAATATTTCGAATGCAGTCTTAGCATTGGAATATATTACTGGACTGAAGATGTTTTGACATTTTATTGACAATATTTTATCACAGAAAAAACAGTAATCTGAGGTTTTCCTAAATACTTTACATTACTTAGCAAATATAGCTGTGTTTTTATCAAAGGATATAACTCTTGGTCCAAATCTATTTCTGTTTCTTAATATTCCGTCCAATTAAAGCCTAATATTGTTTTTATTTTGTACATAATCAAACATCTGTTACATTCCATTGACGATGGCTTTGTTTATGTGAATCTTGGAAATGAAGATGTAGAAGATGGGATGTCAAGTTAAAATATTGGATAATATATTAACAGTGTGATATTCAAGAAACATCAAAAATTTTCTATGAAGAGTCTCGTTCATTTTCTGTGATATATTAAAGTATACTGTTTTACATTCCTGTTATAATAGATATCTTTAAAACAACATAATATATACAATTTATTACATTTTATATTGTGTGTAAAACATTTTATTACAATTTTTGTACTTATTGTTTGTGTGATTTCTTACAGAATTCTATCCCAGAATGCATCATTGATCAAATTTTATATTACAGAATTATCTTCTTGAGCTTTCAACTGTTGATTCAAATCACCAGATAAAACTGTGCAATGCAAATTGTTGGCTGAGATTTTTTTTTAAAAAATAGCATAATTAATAATTATTTAGTTGCAATCCTTTAATATATGTAATTTACAATCTTTTGTAACCTACTTTTAAAAATTACACCAGTAGTCTATAAATAATTTAGGTCAATTTGAATTTTTTTAACCAAGGAAAAATTGGTTTTCTTTATCAAGTACTTTGGATTGTCAAACATTGAATGATTACAAAATAATCATGATGTACTTTTTTTCTTATTGGACATTTAATTGGTCATTGTTTCCTAATTGTAAATAGTTGCAGGTCGATTATTTACATTTGTTTCTCTAAAAGCATCCATTTCATAGCTTCCTTACATTCTCTTCTTATATCCTGCCTTAACTCAGTAGAATTTTTAACCTTAACCTGAAATAGAAATCTCACATTTGAAAATTAATATGGATCTATCATCAAAACTACAAATATATATTACCTGCTTTACTACCTAACAAATCTTAGTATAATTTTTTTAAAGACACTAATTTTTTATAATGTTAACAGTAATAATTCTGTTTGATGTGACTACATTTGTTTCATTAAATAAATGTTAAGTTTTAGTTTGTACTAATAATCACTAAATAATTATCTGCTGTAAAGAGTTTTTTTTATAACATTTAATTTGTAATTATTTCCATTTTTGTACTCTTTTTCTTAGTCCGTCCGGTACTTTTTTCAGATTTAGTTTTTCTCCTACATATTTTATCACTTGTTGTAGTTTGTCTGTTATTATCAGACTGAAATCTGAACATGAACTTTTATACACTTATGTGCAAATTGTTCACACATTTTTGTACAAAAAAATAAAGTTTGTAATATTCCTTTCCCTTTCTGCATTATCTGTCCATACACATATAATATGGAAAAAAAACTGCTTTCAGTACTGTGTTTTTCTGTACACTGCAAAATAGATTTCCCTTGAATAAATGACTAGATTATTGAGAGGGGGAAATTATGCCATTTTGGAGTCAGAGGGAGGACAGACTATTCTTACATATCACCTGTCTACTTCTTCCTGTGCTTGAACACAGGGACATTGATCTGTGGGTCATCAGTGTCCTGTTTGTTTTTGCTTGAACACAGGGACATTGATCTGTGGGTCATCAGTGTACTGTATGTTTTGCTTGAACACAGGGACATTGATCTGTGTGGTCATCAGTGTACTGTATGTTTTGCTTGAACACAGGGACAATGGCTTGGGATAACCTATGTACTGTTTTATGCACTTGAGCACACATTGATCTGTGGATCACCTGTGAACTGTTTGATGCACTTGAACACACACACTAATTTTGTAAAATTTAATTATCAATGTTATTAATGAAGAGGAATTTACTGTATTCTGAAGTGAATCCAAAATATTCTTAAAAAAATTCTATCAAAGTCCAAAGAATGAAAAGTACTGTACAAATTTCAGAACCAGAAAAATAATGGTCCAACAAGAATCATGACATCAAAATGGCATTGTTCAGAACTCATTGGAATAGTTAACAATAGTTCCAGAATAATATTATAGTCAAAAAGATTAGCACTTTCTATTTCAATTTAACAGTCCAAAAAAAATGATTTTCCTCTCAAAAAATATAAAAGTACAACAAACATGTCTGCAGACTTGCTGTTACAATAGGAACACAAGAAAAAAGAATGACTTCAAAATAGGAGCGAATAAGATTGCTCAATTCTCTTTTTGTACACACCTTCAAGTGTCTATTTTGCCTATATGTCACAATATACCAGACCACTCTGGTGGCCTAATAGTTAAAGCATCCACCTCACACCAAAGACTTATAAAAATGATACTAACAGTTGCCTCACTTGGCAGTCTGTATTTAATATTGTTAGGACTAATTAGTCTGGTGTCAGGATAATGTGACTGGGTGGGACATGATGCTGCATGTCTGTGGCATGATGCTCCAGTGCTAGACATCACCATAAACTGCCACACTGCAGACATTTTTGCGATATGAATGAAAGGTGTCAAGCCCCTGCCCATGTAAATTAAATTGTTTGTTGCTAATATATTTGCGGTATACTGTAGAACGTATCAAGGCACTTTCAGAAAGTTTCGTCTACCCAGCTCTACTGTAAGCCATACATATGTTGTTAAAGTACTCTTTAATCTTGTTAAAGGACTCTTTAGTCTTTTTGTCCATGTATTTAAGCACTGTTTCCATAATTTTTTTTACATATTTAATATGTTTACAATCTGATTAAAATTACACAACTCAAATTAAGTATACACACATAATCTTTGTAAGTTTTAAACGTAAGAAAATCTTATCATGCTTCATAGAGGTGTTTCACAAAGATATTCGTAGATACAACACAAAAAACTTACAAAGACTAATGAGTGTGTTTTGGTCCTCTTTCCGACCCGTTTAGTTCGACTTCTCTTAGATGCGGATTTCCCCATGACTCATTGGGTTTCCTTTTCTTATCTCCCCCCTCTCTCTCTCAATGTGCACACTGTTTTCCTTGAGGGAATATTATTATATTAAGCTGGATGTCCAACAATATGCATTTTTCTTTTCCTTCTTATTTTGTGTAACATTCCTCTTTGCAATTCAGCACACTTGAAGAGAAAAAAAAATGCACAATAAAAATCAAATTCCACAATAAGACACTATCGCCGATGCTGGAGATTATGGGTTAGAACCCTGGCTGAGTCATACCAAAGACATAAAAATGGTACTTGCAGCCGCACCGCCTGGCATTCAGCATTGTGAGGTTAGTGTTAGTACTAGTCAGCGTGTGCACCCATGTGTGTATGCGATGAAATAAAGTCAAGAGGAACTATTTTGAGACGCCTGATTGTTCAATTAATTTTTTTAAAAAAATATATATAGACAGTTAAATTATGAAAAGAGACGTTATATAGACTTGTACAAAACATCCAAATTTGTATTGTAGTTAAGGCAATCAAATGATAATTATATAGGAAAAGTAAGAGCACAATTCTTCTGCAGACAGCCACAAATTCGAAGTAAAAGCCTGAGGAAAATGTAATAAAGCTATCAATATTATTAGTGTCTTCATTTCTTTACAATTCTTTCGATTTGCTACAATTTTCCACCGCTGTTTGAGTGATTGTCACGCTGTTTGATAATCAATATTACCAGAATTAGGCCTGTGTACTCGAGCAAGCATTTAGCTGGAATTAGTTCAGTCGAATTTTGATACATGTATACACTTTACAACCTATGGTCAAATTTTCCCTGATGTAAACAAAGACAGCTTTTCATTGGCTTTAATAATAGTTTGCTTGGGTTTACATCGATTAAGCAATGTTTCTTAATCACAATATTTGTAGCTCTGAGAAATCATTGTACAAAATATGCAATTTCAATGGAAATATGAAGATACTAGCGGGAATTGTATATTAGTCTCTCTATACAGTTGTTGTGTTGAAATGAAGTGTCATATCCAACTGGAACTAAATACTGTACAAACATTGCGGATAATAGCAACCAAGATTTTTGTCAACTTATCATTTTAAATATTCTTCAATATAATGGATTTCCTTTTATAAATATTAGTTTTTTGTTTTAGCTGAAACATAATTATTTTGTTTAAGGACCACAGTGTCTGTATAAAAGAATCTATTTTATTAGCCATTATTAAAACATGTAATAACTTCATTTTCTTAAAGACACAACAATCTGATTATGGTGATAATGAAGATATTGATGATAATGATCAGGGTTGGATTTAGGCATAAGCTAAACAAGCTTCAAATTAGTACCTCACAGTCTGAAGGGGTCTCTCAAGATTCCAAATTTATTTTCAAAAATTTGTTAAGTTTTATTATAAATTAAGTAATAATTTAACCCGTGATTTTTTGCATCTGTTCACTATCTTTATCTATGCAATAAATTTTATATAAATTACAGTTTATATAGTAATACTTAGCACAAAAAAAAATGCCAAATTCAGTTTTTTTAAATCCAATCCGATTAAATACACAAAATCTAATATGAAGCCCAGATCCAAATCAAACAAACAAGCCAATATGTCTGGATTTACAAAAACAATCTTTTTCCCATTGCTGATTTTATTCTCCAAGTCTATATTTTAAGGGTCATTTTCATAAGGCTTACAGCAAATCCATAAGGGTTGTCAGGTCTGCAGATAGTGTGTAGGAGTTGCCCTCACAGTAACTATGAACTGGATGCTATGACTAAACTATGCATAGAAAACTATGTATCCAACCATGGCAGAAACTATATACATGAATGTAATTTAGTTTCTTATAGCACAAACCATATATGCTCATAAAAAGCACTTAAGTGTCATTATTGATCCTTGTGAAGTGGACGTTATATCATTTGTAAAACGATCTTACATGTAAGAAAGACCTAACGATAGCTTATACAGGTAAAATCAGTAGTCAAATATATAACTATGAAGTGCACACTATGACTAGATTAATACAGAAAGCTTATCTATATGTACCCAACCCTAGTGGAAATTATATGGCCATGTTATACGAGTCTCGAGTCTTCTATATCCCACGCCAGAAATCCACCTATTCAAATACAGCTATAGCAATGTGAGAGAATGCAATCATGCCCGATGCAAACACATACGAAGAGTGCCTGTGTGAAAATGGTAAATAGATGATACTGAAAAGATATAAACTTTGTCATCAAAAAAGAAATAATAGAAAAGTTTATCGATGGAGTACACTTCCCTTCAGTGTGAAAACTACTCCAACTGGCTTCAAGGTAGTAAACTTCCAAAATCATTGTACATGGATTGCAAGGCCGTATTTTGTCCGTAGAGAGCATGATACTTGGCATGGTGGTGCAAATTTTTATATTAATAGTTGGTCACTATAATGCTAACTTGTTTCTTAGCTATTATATTTTGGCTAAAACATTTTAGCCTGGGAGGGCTGGATTTGTCAGGTATTAGTAGTTCTCCTGAAGTATTACGATCAGTTAAAATATTTGATTTGAAGAAAAGTTTGTTCCCAATTTTTGAGAGTATTTTGTTGTGATGACTGCATCATGGACAGCTGATTGAAGAAGTACTTTGTACCAATAGGAATTTAATGAGATATGGCAGGTGTTTGTTTTGATAAACATCTGGAAATTCTGGTAATTGCATATACTTGTAAAAGCAACACACACATATCTGAAGGAAACTTTTATTCAAGTAACTGAGTCAGATTCTGAAAAACTCTGCTGACCAAACTCCAGAAAATCTAATAAAAGCTTTGGGACTGGTAAATTCCTGATTAGTGGACTTATTCTTCTGCCATCACTACAGTCTATCAAGTATTTTCTGATACATATTCTACACAAGTTTGCAAGAGAAAGAACCTCACTTTGCTTTGCATTAATCCACTGCAAAAAATCACTATTTTCAATTAACCGTTTCTGTTTGCGGACAATGCTCATGCATTGGTCGTTACGGATGACATATCCTGCATCGATAAAAAAATCTGCAGTCCTCATAATGATATCAGGTGGAATGTGTATATTCTTCATTAGTAGAGATCCCACAGTTTCTCCCTGTAATAAAGAAGACAAATTTATATAGTGTCTGCAGTCTAAACAAGAATCCATTGAAGGAACATATGCTCTACTAGGTCAAAAAGAATTTCCATGAATTCAAGATATAACAATTTATTCCTTTTAACTGCTGAGTGCTGAAATCATCTCTGATATTCAATGGAAAAAAAATAGAATTTCATATTCAATACAGAGTTGGACATACTAGGCTTCAAATTAATACAATTTTCAATTTTCAATCAGGACCAGCTTCATAAAACTTCTGGTGAGAACCTCATGCTCAGATGACTTTGTGTTTTGGTGGAGTAATGGTCAAAATATTTTTAAAATGGATAACAGGCTGGCACCATTTCCATTTTGGCCCAATAAGACACCATAATTATTTTGGCGAAAGCACTAAGTCAATATGACCAAACATCTAGGAAAAGTTTTAAAAATAAGATTTCTAAAATGGGCCACTGCTGCAGTTATTCTGTAAATCAGATTGTCATATGGTCATTAAATTCATTTGACAACCAACAATACATAAGAAGTCTTTCAGAAAAACTATGCTGGTAAGCTTATTCATCATTTTCAAGCTGGCAGCTGTAGTGGCCATACTAGACCTATGAACTGCACTATTTTTATTAGGGACCAATTAGACATCACAATAAATCTGATGGTGAAAATCTGAAGGTAGAGATAACAAAATTCTTAAGATGGCTGCTGCGATCTGACTTATTCTAAAAAAGGTTGTGATGTAAGCCCATTCATTTTTTTCAAGCTGGATGCTGTAGTGGCCATACTAGACCTATGAACTGCACTATTTTTATTAGGGACCAATTAGACATCACAATAAATCTGATGGTGAAAATATGAAGGCAGAGATAACAAGATTCTTAAGATGGCTGCTACGATCTGACTTATTCTGAAAAAAGTAGTGATAAACTTGTTTTAAAGATGGAAGCTATATTATACATCAGATGAGCATCAGTTTCATATAAAACCAGGCAGACATCACAAGATTGGTGAAAAAAAAGTATTGATATGACCATACTTCAGGAGCAGTGACAAGATTTTGAAGATGGTTACTGTACTGGTCATAATTGATAAAAAAAATTTTAATGCAATTTTATTTTGAGAAAAAAATTTTGGCTAGGTTTTTGTCAAAATAAAAGGCACTGCCTGAAAAAATGTAAAAGTAGTCCAAGTCAAAAATGTTTTTAAAAATGTGAACAAAATTTAAAAACTGCTTTAATGAGCTGAAAACCAATTCAGGTCCTTTAAATATCAAAACAAATATGCCTGCCAAATTTCATTGTTGACCTCAGTGGTTTGGGTTCCTTAGTGTTTAAAAGGTTTTTATGAAAATAGTCACAGTTAAAAAAGAATTAAAAAATATCCAGCAAATATCAACTAAAATTTAAAAGTTTCTGTTATGGACGAAAAACCAAACCAGGTCACCATCAAAACAGTACAATTATTCTAGTCAAAATTGTGACATGGAATAATCTGGTCTAATGGTTGGTAGCTGTTCAATCTATCACTACACCATGATCGATTAGCATCACGTCCCAAAGGTGACCCATCAGTAACCCAGCAACCCTCTGCAGAATGATCACATATGCTAGTTTTAATAAAGCTATTCTAGGACTATTTATATATTCACCAATTAAACTTTTAATTTGCCAGTCACAGAGCCTGGTCCCAATAGAGCTGTTCTAACACTAATTAAACCAACATATTATGTTTATATATTCTGGTCCCAATGAAAATGTTCTTAAGTTTGTTCAGCACAGCATAACAAATGATATATGTGTCTTTTGCTCAGTGAATTTGTAAATTAGCTTCATTAAATGTAGCTAAAAGTAACTAATACATTCTGCGCACAAAGTATTTCAACACCATTCAAATCAGCTGAGCACAACACATCTGATTAAATAATGTAGTTGCCTCCCTTGGATTTCTTTGCAGTATCCATTTGTAGACTTTATTTTCCCAGCAGTCAGGGCAGACATGGCAGATTACATGTACATAGACCAGTCTAGTGTTGCATTGTATGTTAATACAAAATGTGCTTAAATCATATGTGTATGAAATGAATTTGGTACTGTAAGCAACCTTTCATGAAAATGACATGAAAATTCATGAAAATTAAATGTGAAACAGATGTGGATATCATTCATGATGCTGTGCTGAAAGAAATATAATAGTAATTAGCCTCCATATACTGGTCACATATTCTAGTCCCCATAATCCTGCTTAAAACTGTTATCCTGGCCACATATTCTGTCCTAATAATACTAACTAAACCTTTGCATGCTGGTCATATATTCTACTCGAAACAAATCTGTTCTAACACTAATTAATCTTCTGCATATTGGTCATATATTCTGTCCAAAAAAAAGCCATTCTAATACCAATCAAAACCCTCTGTATTCTGATCAGATATTTTGGTCCAAATAATATTTATAAACCCTCTGTATCTGATCACATAGTCTACTTTCCTTGTTCCCATATACTAAGGGACAAAGGAAAATAATACTACATAATGTGCTAACAGAGCTATAAAAATAAAATTATCTTGCGTGCTTTGACTGTTTTACAACCGTAACTGTGATCTGCAGCATTTAATAAGATTTTCTTTTAACACTTACACTGTTGCAATAAAAGTTTTATCAAGTGGTTGTTGTTGTTGTTGGGCTTAACACCATTTTTCAGCACACGATAGTCTATTCATGGCGGCCAGTATTAATGGTGGAGGAAGAAACCGGGAAATCACCGAAAAGAACCACCGACCCACGATAAGCTACTGGCAAGCTTTCTCACATATCCACATTCGCCGAATCCTAGATTCGAACACACGCAGACAGAGGCGAGATGGCAGTGATCCGGAAAGGACAGCGCTTTAGATCACGCGACCACTTGGGGCCCCTTTATCAAGTGGTAAAGTAACTCATAAGAAACATCAATATATTTGATTATCTAGTTAACCTGAACTGATCTGCACCATTTTGGATTTAGCTCCAATTTAACTTTAGTATACACTCATTATCTACTGTCATACCTGTGGGTTTTTTTACATTATTTTACTTTCCAAGCAAGGAAATCATGAACTAAACTACAAATTATTTAACTAAATAAATTTAGTCTCTTTTGTCATTATTTCTACCAAACCTCAAAAATAAATTAAACCTTTCGTGCTGTAGGGTCGAATTTACCCTGAAAAATAATTTGCAATATCAGCTGTCAGACACATTATACTTCACCTTGGCTGAATCCCACAAACCATGAATGTTTTCTTTTCTAGATAATTTGCAAGTATAGTATTTTATTTGATCAATCATGAGACATGTCATATTGGTATCAAGTCTCATGAAAATTGCAACACAAACCTGAGCATTAATCTGGACATCGGCTCCTTGCCTAACTAAGTATTCTGCCAGGACCACATGTCCTTTGTCTACAGCTTCAAGTAGGGCACTGCGACCCCTATTCTGGAATATAAAATTTGTTACAAAAGTCAAAGTAAGGGACTTGTTTGAACAATATTTGCCATTACTGAAACCTATATCACCTAGTAAAACCATCCTGATCTTTTGAGAAAAACAACTATCCAGATCTCACATTTTATTTTCTTGTGATATGCCAATGAGTAGCTCTTTTTTGAGTACATTACAAAATATTGGAAGTCAAATATCAAACAAGCCCCCCCCACACACAAGACATAGGTTTCGCAAGCAATGTGTATAATTGACCCAAAAGCATTTTTCAATGTTTGGTACAGTAACTGTGTGAAATACCTATCCTCAACATCACATGTTTTGTCCTTTCCTCCTTGGCTACGTCTCTTGTGATATCATGGTCAACTTGATGCCAATATAACGTCTGCTATATATATGAATTTATCTTTTCCATATACTGTGTGTGTGTGTGTGTGTTTGGTCACAGGGAGGAAATCTCAATAGTTGCAGACCTGTTTACCCATAAATTTTCCTGTCAGTATTTTAAGCAATGCCTGTCAGTATTTTCAGACGCAGTCAGTATTTTCAGCACACAAATAGTAGATACTATCAAAATACTATAATTATCATTATGTAGTATTACACGACATAATGACTATACAATATTGTGTAAATAACTCTTAGTTTGCAAAGACGCTGGTATTCAGTTAATTCTGTGTTTCAAGGCACAAATATGCAGAAATTGAACACCACTGACTTAAACATCCTGTTCATATTATAGTGATAAAAACCACAAAAAGTACACAATATAACCAAATTTATTGCTGTTTACCTCCGTTACTTTCTCTAGAAATTCTGTTTTCTCAGCTTCACACATATCCATAACATTTTAATTAAAGCCAATTCTCTATTTTACTTGGTTAAGGACGACTTGATATAAAACATTATGACAGACATTGTTACCACCCATCCACTTAGAAAATAATAAGTTTATCTAGATAGGTGAAGGCAATCTTATTTATCTGATAAAATCTAGTATCATCTTTGTCAATATTTACTAGAATGGAAATAAGGTTAATAAATTATTTTTCATTGCTTCCGTTAACTTGTCAGCTGTACTCAATGACAAATTCATATTTGCGATCAACTCACATAGAATCGCCTCAGCACGTGTTATTTGTTTTTGAAGTATGTTTTGATCACTGACTTCCTTTCCTTTCATCAATGACAAAATGTTTCTATTTCCATTCACTAATGATTTCAATTTTGTATGATTTCCCGATTCCACATGCCGTGAACAGTCATTCCTTCCACCATGTGCACAGGAAAAGTCTAAGTTGCAAACAGTGCAATGCACAAAATGTTCTCCTTTTGACGATGGTTTAAGGCATAGCCACAGAGTAGAATAAACTGGTAGAAAATGCTGCTTTCTGTGTTAGACTTTCCATTTTCATCATCAGTTTCGTGCTGAAACTTTCTTGTCGGCGGCATTTTCCTTTGTTTAAACGACCGGATGTTGAGAATGTCAAAATAAGTGACGTGGCACAAAATGCGGACGCGGATGCGGACCAAAGAGACGATACAACGAAACGAAACGAAAAAAAAAACGGCTTAAAAAATTAATTTTAAAAAGTAATAAATAAATGCAACTTTAAATCGTATTTTCAGTTCAATGACCGTATGACCGTACAGATGGGCTTTATTCCGTACAAATACGGTCAAATACGGTCGGGTAAACAGGTCTGTAGTTGCCAAGTTTAAAATCCAATTCCACAATTAGGGCATGATCAAAGAGTCTTATTCAAAATCCATCTCTGTTAACACATAATTTAGTAAAAACCCACAAATGCCAATTTTCTGACACGTGTGACTTAAAAATCAGGAGTTGTTTAAATTCTATATAAAAATATCCTGTAGCTTACTGTGCCTCAAAAATTACAAATCCTTTGTGGTCATCCATAGACAATGTCCAGTCACATCCAAGGATTTCAAGTCTGACTATGGATGAATTTTAAAACAGGCTAGCAGATGCTGTCATGAACAGGTAGCATCATATGATCATATTCTTCTGTATGAAGAATTCTGGGAAACAAGTACTGGAGAACTGTAACCAAAATGTGTCCTCAATATGCTCTGGACCCCACGACACCTTCCTGGGACAGGATTGTAACTGGCAGAAGAGTTGATGTTATAACCAAAATATTAAAGTGAAATTGTAATGGGTAATAAACGGCTCTGATAAGAAAGACTTTAACTAAAATGTGTCTGAGCAACAAGTACTAGACAAACCTTTAACAAAGGGTGTTCTCTTTCTCTCCCCCTTCTCTCTCTTTCTCACACACACACACATAACTTAATCATGGCATCTCAGAAGCATAACAAAATTTTTAGACAATTTTAGAAAAATTCAAATTTTTCTTTGCAAAAAAGAAAAAACATACAACATAATGTAATTTGAAATAATTTACAATGTAATTGAGTCCAAGTCCTGGTTAAAATGTATGAAGCCATTAAAAAACAAACTGCACCTAAATATCAAGTGAATGTTATTGTTTTAATTGTTGTAGGGTTTAACGCCATTTTTCAGCACAAGATAGGCTATACATGGCAGCCAGTATAAATAGTGGAAGAACCAGGGAAAACCCCAGCAAAGAACCACCAACCCAATAGAAGCTACTGCAAACTTTCTCACATACCCACATTGAACGAACCTGAGACTTGAAACCATGCAGACAGAGGTGAGATAGCAATGATCTGTAATGGTGAGTGTTTTAGACAACTTGGCCACTTGGGCCCCCTTCAAGTGAATGTACTCAAATTGTATGTGAGGTGATAATGAACACTGACTTAAGACATTCAATGCAGTAGGATACTGAGAACATACTTTATAGGTGTTATTAACTAAGACAATGAGAATATACTTTATAAGTGTCATTAACTAAGATACTGATAACATACTTTATAAGTGTTATTAACTAAAATACTGAGAACATACTTAATAAGTATTATTAAATAAGACACTGAGAATATGCTTTAAGGTCTTATTAACTAAGATACTGAGAACACATACTTTATAAGTGTTATTAACTATGATACTGAGAACACATACTTTATAAGTGTTAGTAACTATGATACTGAGAACATACTTTATAAGTGTTATTAACTAAGATACTGGTAAAATACTTTATAAGTGTTATTTTCTAAGATACTGATAACATACATTTTAGGAGTAATTAACTAAAATACTAAGAATATACTTTATAAATGTTATTAAGATACTGATTAAAATACTTTATAAGTGTTATTAACTAAGATACTGATAAGATACTTAATAAGTGTTATTAACTAAGATACTGATAAGATACTTTATAAGTCTTATTAACTAAGATACTGATTAAAATACTTTATAAGTCTTATTAACTAAGATACTGATTAAAATACTTTATAAGTGTTATTAACTAAGATACTGAGAACATACTTTATAAGTCTTATTAACTAAGATACTGATAAGATACTTAATAAGTGTTATTAACTAAGATACTGATAAGATACTTTATAAGTCTTATTAACTAAGATACTGATTAAAATACTTTATAAGTCTTATTAACTAAGATACTGATTAAAATACTTTATAAGTCTTATTAACTAAGATACTGATAAGATACTTAATAAGTGTTATTAACTAAGATACTGATAACATACTTTATAAGTGTTATTAACTAAGACACTGAGAACATACTTTATAAGTTTTATTTACTGAGATACTGAGAACATACTTTATAAGTGTCATTAACTACGATACTGAGAACATACTTTGACAGTAAAGTTGAGCTTGGCACCTGCCTCTACTAAGGTTTTTGTGATTTCTAGGTAGTTCAGTTTAGCTGCCCAGTACAATGCTGTCCATCCATCCTAAGAAAAAAAAAATTAATGAAATCCACCATCAAAGGGTAACAAATGTGAGTCATCTTATCTTTCACTGATTATTCTAGCCCTTGAAATAAATAAAGCAATCTGACTGACTAGTACAAACTCAACTGATATCAAACCTTGATGTTTATATGTACCATAATATTCTATTACATAACTGGTCCTAACCTAACCTTGGGCAGTTTGTCCGTTTGCCAACTCTAAACAAATGACTTGTCATCAAAGATTGTTTTGATGCATGGTTTAAGGCATGTAGGTGTTAATTGTTAAGATTAAAATTTGTGAGAGTTCTTTGGTGTTTTTTGGAAATAAAAGGCACTTGTATCTAATGATTACCCAGTGTGATTGATGTACATACAATCGTACATACAAGATGTGTTTATGATCTGCTGTTTATGTGACAATTACAGGAGACTGATAAATAATTACTGCCCGGCAAAGACACTGATAAAAAATGTCTTTCACCTCAAAGGTCAACTTGGCATTTATATGCATGTGACTGATTTCAAAGTAACTCAATAATAATTGTTAAGAAAATGGATAAAAAAGTGTTCACAAATCCTTAAGATGTCAGTATAATTAAATCATAAACAGCTGTTATACATGGTCAAATGGTTGTACCTGATTTTAATTAAAAATAATTAGATCAGTTTACCTTTATCTGGATATAAAAAGGAAACTTTTTAAGTTCCAGTTCTAATCATTGGGATTTACAAATTTATGAAAATTGGATTGTCAGTCTGGTTCCTTAACCAACTTTATTGATTCTAACAAGAAACCTAGATCTAAATCAAACATCGACAAGGCAGTATTTTGAATTTTACTACCACAATCACATTTCCATAATTTTTTTAAAGTTTATATTGCAAGGGTAAATTCCACAAAACATGTGGTAAAATCATAACGGTTGACAGGTTTAAAAAAGGATGGAAGGAGCAAAGTCCCTATAAACATTCATGACAATAGACTGGATGACATGTTTTATCTACCATCTAATCCTTTCATTGAACATCTAAAAATTACAGTATAAAATCACTCCTGAATGATAATTATGATGATATCAAGTTCACAACATGGTTTGCTGCCTGGTTGCACCTATGCAATTTTCTAGCTAATCTTTGCCAATACAATAAAATCATGTCATTAACAAAACAATTTTATTAAAACCTACCCCATCTTGTACATTAACATCTGCAGCAGCTGCCACCAAGAACCTGACCACATTTTCCCTCCCCTGCCAAACAGCTACATGTAGGCTTGTTTGTCCATCCTTAAAATAAAACATTACTATTTGACATAATGTATTGAACATAATATTCAAACATACTTTAATAATATATGAGCATGCCTTGTCAATGTTGTTTCCCCAATATACTATAGGTAGTTGAATATACCATAACATAATGATCCAAAGAATGTTTTACCTAAATTGTAATACATACTCAACAAAGGTGTTCTACAAACTAAGCAGGTATGGAATGCAAGCTGTCCGGAGCTTACACATAAATAGCTGTCTATTGTAAGCACAATGTGCAGATTGGAAAAAAGGTCCCGTTTCAAACTGGTATTAGTTTATATGGCATCAATAAAGTTACTGTATACTGTTTTACTGTATATCATGAACATGTTTTGAGAGTTTTTGGTAAATGTTGCTGCCTTACTCATTTGGTTTAGGTTCACTCCAAGTTTACAGAATTTATCTCAAATTGAAAATTTCTAAAGATCAGTTTTTGGTAAGAATGATATGTTCATAGAACATTCATCATGTATCTGGATTAAAATTCATAAAATCTTTAATTTAACTTCAAGGAGCATAATATTTTAATGATTTAATGTAATTTGAGGAATTCCCCAACATTTTTGTTTTCAAGATCAAAATTGTTTCCATCTGATAAATTTATAAACAGATATTGTCTTAAGTACTGTAAGCAATATAATATAAAATCTCTAAGCTGTGGAGAAATTTAATGAAAATGCAGCTGGACAAGAATTACTGCCCATATCATTAAGTTTCTTATGGTTCTAAGTGACTGTAACAATTTCATATTTTGCATGTCTTTTTTGGAAGAAATGGGTTTAGTTAACAGTTCTTTACCACAGTGCAGGCATTAACTCTGGCTCCAGACTGTAACAATGCATCTACAATGACTTCTCTTCCTGCTCTGGATGCTATATGTAGTGGTGTGCGGCCATCCTGTAAAAGATAATGCTGTGTAACTCCACTGTAACATACTTTATTATATATATATATATATATATATATATATATATATATATATATATATATATATATATATATATATATAAAAATTGGTTATAAAAATGGTTGTGGTGTAGTTCCCAGAAAGTTTATATTTCTTCGTTTGTGAAATAATAAATTTTCTTTTTTCCAGAATGAAAACTAATGTGTAAAATATTCATTATCATTTTGATCGTGTATGAATCTGAATATATGCGATCATGTGATTTAATAATAATTTCACCGATTTCTCAAAGAAATGCAAAGTTTTATGCCAAAATAAAAGAGAGTTTGAATTAGCAATTTGGCAAGAAGTGATCCATTCTTGAAGAATTTATACTTCATCAAAGTATCTCCTCTTTCTAAAAATAAAAATCTAAAAAGAAACAAGTAAACACTTTACCGTTTAAAATCTTGTGACCCCATGAACACTTAAGACAGGAGTTCTTCAATTCTGTTTTGATGTCTTCACATGTTTTTAAAAGATTTAGTTTTAATTTTCTGTGGACATGGTGGTAATTTTTAAGACAGCAATGCAATTACTTGCATTTCTAGATAACTAATTAGTAACAAAATTTACTAAAGAGCACAAAACACTTCCACCTTCCTCTCTGAACGGACAATTGATACAAAAGCCAATCAGTATTTTACTTTGAATAATAATGCATTACCTTGAAACATAAGGAAGTGGGAGTGGGGTGAAATCAAGACTGGTTCCACTTTTTGGGAATGTTAAAGCAACAAGACAGATTAGAGGGTATCTGTTTTACCTGAACTGCCACCCTTCATAAAAACAATCATACAAAAATTTCAACGAATCAAACACAAACAAATTAATACTTTCATTAAGCTCAAAGACTATTTCTTTTGTTTTTATATTTGGGTCAAATGCTCACTAAATAGCAGTTTTAAACATTTTTTTTACATTCTAAATTTTGATCTCTTTATGATCTCTTCTGCCCATTTTCCCATTATTTTGTCTTATTATGGTGGGAGACAAAAATCACTTACCCCCTAAAATTTTAATCTAGCATGGATTCTGCATTTCCATAAGATAATTCAAAATAAATTATTTCCATACATTTTTGAGGATTTATAAATTATTTTTTTTGTTGGTAGTTAATTTCTTGAAAAACAAACTCATGGCCAAGATGGTTAAGATTATTGATTTAGTTTATTAGTGTTCAAACAATGGGGCAATTCTGGCAAAACAGACAAACCACTGCCAGCCATTCTACCCTAATATGCATTAAAAAGAAATTGCCAATCCTTCTGCCCCAATATGCAATGAAAACAAAATCTACTTTGCCTTTTCTTAAGCTGGTAATCATCCAATGAATGCACATATTATAATATCAACATTGGTGTCTTTTTGTGTTAAAAAAATCATCATAAAATACCGTAAATATCAATTCATACATGACACTTGAAGGGAATGAATTTCATGCATCTGTATCCCAGATTAATATTCTACAGATTAATCAATTGTAGAGATAAACAAGTTTACTATTTCATTCTTTACAGGGAAGAGTGGTCTTTTACCTCATAATTTTATATATTTCGACAGTAACCTAAATTGAAAGTTACCATATTTCTCAAAAAGAAACTATGAAATATTTCAACATCTCTATCAGTACTTTTCTTTTTAGAATTTCTGGCTCAAAAATGTAATTAAACGCTGTTATAAGAAATTGTTTTGAAGCCATTTACATTTTGTCCTCTCTATTCTACACCCATTTCTTTCTATTTTCAAAACATTCTTCCCCATTCTGGCTTGGAATGGAAGAAATGTCTTCCTTCAAGATATATAAAGTGTGAAGACAAAATCCACAAAAGTTAGTATCCCACAAGACAAAATCAATACATTACAGTACACTGTACACATTATCTAGCATTACCCAATGTAACAAGTATACGGAGCAAATTACACAGTATTTCCCTGTGTAGCAAGTATATTCTACACACTAATATTTCCTTGTGTACCAAAGATACTGAACAAATTATCCAGCCTTTTTCCTATGTAACAAGTACAGTACAGCTAACATGATCTTTTGGAACCCAAGCTATGTGGTGGGATACTTAATCCCTGCCACAGTAACACTGCTTAAATGCATGTAAAGAAATGCTCAATGACTAAAGCCTCTTTATATTTTCTTGCAGTGGAAATATTAAATACATACATGTAAGTATTGAACACATCATCCTGGAAAAACAATTCCTATCTTGTTCAACATATATGTAAGTATTGAACACATCATCCTGGAAAAAACAATTCATATCTTGTTCAACATATATGTAAGTATTGAACACATCATCCTTTGAAAAACAACTCCTATCTTGTTCAAGAAATGTTTTCCATGAACTAAACTATGTTATTATTAATTAATCATGCAGTGCTAATTTAAGAAATAGGATTTTCCTACTGATAAAGTTCAATAGAGTTCCTGACTCCAAGATAAAGATGTGGGACTCTTGTTAGGGTCTCAAAATCCAAAGTAAAAACTGATTGGCAAGGTCTTATTGCTAAAATTCAAAAGAAAAACTAGTCTGTACTTGCATCATTGGCAGCATTCACTTCAGCTTTATTCTGAAGCAATAATGTCACTATCTCTGTGTTTCCTATTGCAACAGCTTCATGCAACAATGTACTTTTATACTGAAAAACATAAATAAATGTTCAATAAAGAATTTCACAAATAGATTTATAATTTCACACTCACTTAAAAATGTCATAAACTAATTGTTTAATAATTGCATATAAACCGATAAATAATTTCCCAAATTTCATTAAGTGGTAAAAAAATTTCTGTGCATGTGCTTTTGTTGTAGTGTTTAACACAATTTTTCAGTTAATAGTCTATACATGGCGGCCAGTATAAATGGTGAAGAACCTGGGAAAACTCCAAAATGAACCACTGACTCATGAGAAGCTACTAGCAAGCTTTTTCATGTAACCAAGCTTCAGATTCAAACCCATGCAGACAGAAGTGGGAAATCCACGCAGAGATGAGATAGCAGTGGTCCATAACTGTGAGTGCTTTAGACCACTCGGTCACTCAGGGCCCCAATTTAATGTATACTTGCTTATATTCATTTAAAGGCAATCTCACTATAAGGAATCACTCTATGGCTACATTGTAGACCATTAATAGGATGGAAGAATCTATATCAGCACTGAAAAATTTAAACTTGTTAGTCTGATAATGCATGGAAGACACCCATATATATATATGCATTCTTACTACATTACATAACTGCATTTAGTTCAAATGAAAATGTTTACACTATCTTTTCATCTAACAAAGTTGTAAAGCTGTTGCCTGTACAAGTTAGTATTTGTACATAAGAATGATTGTGTTGTAAGATTCAAATTGACTGCCATCTCTTAACAGGAATGAGGCAGCTGCTCTGGATTTTTCTGCTGTCATATGTGTTTTTGTTGACTGTGTTCATCTACATTTTCATCATGCATTGGCTGTTGGAATGAGTTTCTTTATGTTTGTTTTATGGGGAGAGAACTCTTACATTTTTTTTCTCAGTTGTTTTGCCCCACTTACCACCAGTCCTTTGTTTAGAACATGACATCACATTACACTCACCAGCTGACCTGTTTATATTATGAGCATTAAATTAAAACCTCCTAGGCACTTGATACAATATTGTGCACTATACTTAACAACCACTCTACACTACTCATTATTTAAATGTGAATGGCAGTGAAAAAAAGATACATCCAATGGACACAGAATTGCTATTATCTTACAGAACTCCATAATTCACCATCTTAACTACACTATGCTTTCAATTTTGAATGCACATCATTTTAACAGGTCCAAACATCACTCATGAAACAAAATAATCAGTCCATTTTTTTGCATCTACCTCCCTCTTCTTATTAAAAAGTGGCTGAATCTCTTTTTGAAGCAGTGCCTCAAGATAGGAAATTTGATAAGTGGCAACCTAATTATTTGTGGATATTGCAATTTTCACTTTGTTCTTAAACATTAAAACTCCTATATTATAATCATATTTTTAACCTTGGTCAGTAAGACAACCCACCCTTAAACATGGTCACATTTTAGATTGGAATCTTCTTAGACCTAATGATAATAATATTCTAAAGTCTTCACTGGTGTCACACAAACTTGATCAGAACACCTCTGCATTATATGCCATTTCACTGTACCTCTGCATGATAAATAAAACACAGCCAGTGCATGACAATGAAGCAAACCGAATGTATAAATTTTGTTTTATAATTTTGTGGTGTTTGTTTTTGTAATCTTGTTGTATATTTGTATGTTTTGGTACATCATCTAATATTGTAAAGTGCTGCATAACAATAACTAAATAAATCAAAAGAATAAGCTGACTGATACTGGTGCTGTGCTGTGTGCCTATTTGCTGTAATTTGTGCCTAATTGCTGTGATGTGTGCTTAATTGCTGGTACTGTGATGTGTGCCCAATTGCTGGCACAAAACAATAAAAATGAAAGTAGCCATCTTTGTGCTTCAGACATTAATCCAAGCTTTTATTTCTTCTTGCTTAAAAAAAATTTTATTACCATTTTTGTTTGCCGACAGACAAGCTTCGTTTAGATTTTGCCACTTTCTTTTTATGGATTACATTATATTGTAAGATCCATAAGCCATGCCAACGTTGAAGGCTTTCATTCAGACCAAGCTGCTAAAAACTAAACATTTCAAGTGGTGCATGTAAACATCTGAACTATTTCCACTGTAAGTAAACTCTGAACCAAAGTTGTTTACTGTGATTTGATTCAATTGGTGGCAGCAAGCAATGAGCAATGATACTGAGATGGGATTATATGGACCCGTTTCATTGTATATTATCAATGCAGATAAATCTTTTTCCTTTCTACTATTGTATAACACATCATTTTCCCTATTTAATGCAAAATAATATTAATTCATTCATTCTTTAAATTTGTTGATTAGCATTTGTAAAAATTTGCCCTGTACCAACATTTTTTGTCTTTGCCATTCAAAGTACAACCAAACCAGAATCTACGATGCATGTGCTACCTTAAATAAACAGGCACACATCAATATCTTGTATCACATTATTTAAGTACATAATAAACATACATGTCAAGTCTCCCAGATTGTTGGATAGTCTTTTGATTTTAAATCCCATATTTTGATATTCCAAATTTCCAACAAAAACTTGAAGATTAGAAATAAAAAATCTGCCAAAAATAGATATCTCTTGCTAAAACATCCGCTGAGCATCAATATTTCCATATAAACCAATCAAGAAACTGTTGACAGCTGTCATAATCTGGCAGAACTATTAACCTAACAGCCAATCAAATCATAGCTTCTAACACATGCTGTTGCCTTTGTGACAGGCTAGTTGTTTCACTCATCAATATTTTAGTACTGAGTAATGTGTCTTATATAGCAAGTGTAAAACAGCTTTTGTACTATCTGGAAATATAACAATCTTGGTATCATTTGAAACTTACTCTAATGCAATAAAAGGAAAATACACTAAAAAAAAATATATATATATATATATTTGCAAGTTCAACAGAACTTGAATAAACATATTTAAAGGTGTCAAGCATTGTGACAGGAGAAAGCTCTGTTTATTGCACAACTTGCAACACATATTAATATTTTAAGTGGGTAGAAAAAAAAATCTTATCATGCTCTTGAAAAATAAGCAGGACACTGCAGATGAGAAATCATCACATAATCTGCCTAAGTTCATGCAAATGACCAATACCACATGTCTCCAACCCAGCTGAGTTGCTTTAACAGGAGTGTAAGGTCTTCTATGAGAAAGTTAGCTTTTAGTTTTCATATGTAGCACTTTTAGCTTTAAAAAGCAGCATACTCTCATAAAGCATTTCAAAACACTTTGTACCAGCTGAAACAAAGTAGAGCACTAAGTGCTGGGTTACTGAGCCTGGATCTGAATTCCATTTTATTTTTGTTAACAATACTGAACAATCTCTCAAAGTCAGGATTAGAATGGTAAAGAATCTATATTCCTTTCATAACCTGACAAAGAAAAGAAAATTTATATCTTCCAGTTATTGGGTCTTTTAGCTGGGAAATAAGGTACCATTGCAGATCAACTCTGTCAACAAGAAGTACATTGTCAGGTAGAATGCCAACTTGATACTTCAAAGTTCTTATTCAAATTTATCAGCACCCTTTCCTGCAGCAAGGTGCATCAAATGACAGGGACAACCTGAAATGTACACTGATGGAGACATTTTTCAAAATACAGAATGCATACCCTTTATGAATTCCAGTTATCACTAATGCTTTATTGGTTGAAAACCACATACAGTTCTGCCAACTTATATTTAGTTAAAGCATTATCAAGCAAATCAAAAATGTTTTCTCCAGTGGAATCTACTGTTAATTCTGGTAATGAAAGAGCACTCTGAATTTGCTCTTTTAGTTGTCGCCAGTCTCTTAAACAGACTGAGTAAAACTTTGTGTCATCATAATCACTACTCATCTGTGACAATACCAAACGGCCCAATTTTCATGGCCTCTGCAATTTTTAAGTGATTCAGTATCTTCTTCTAAACACCTAACAATATAAAAAGATTTTCTTCTTGCACGTGCATATTTTTGGCAATTTTGAAATCAGGAAACATCAGTTTGAACAAAGGACAAATGTAGTTTTCTACCATTAAGGGTAGTAAATAATATTCTATTAACTCGGTAAATAACGCCTCTGCATTTATAACAATTGTGTCCATAATTGAGTTCTGCTATACAAAAGAGGTTACCTTTGTACTGGAGTTAGTAAGACCAGCTAATTCAAGGTTTCCTTGTTTTACAACCAAGACCAATATTAAAATCTCTTCCATACAGCCTGCAATGGGTGGGAACTTGCCCTAGAATGGAATGCTGTATAATGTAATTCATGTATTCATCTCTGAATTTATATTTTATCTTTTTCTAATCCATCTATGAAATTATTTGAAAAATATTTTCGCTCCTAAAACATGCATTGACTTGATATTTAGTGCCAAATACCTACAGACTCGATCTCTACCAGACATCAAAGAGAACAAAGAATCTGCAAGCAAAGATTACAAATTAGCAAACCACTGTTCTCTCCTAATGAAGCCATATAGCTGCTATAAATAGAAACCTAGTTCAAAAGTTTGAAAGTAGTATCCATTATGTTTTTTGGAAATAGGGCAGCTGCTATAAATAAAACATAACACTGTCAGTAAAGTGCATGCCAGTCTACGGATAAGCGTACTCTTATCTTAGGTAGAAGTCTTTTCTGTGGGATTATGGGGAATCCTAATAAAAATGAGAAAACAAATCAATAAATTTTTGGGAGTGGGATATATTGAAAATGCATAATCTGTATACATGTATGTGTAAGGTGTAATTCAGTGAAAACGTAATGATTATGTCAAAAGCGTTATGGTTGGTGTGTACAAGTTTCCATTACATGACCGAACCCTTCGTTACTTGAATCCAGAAATTGCAAATCATGAGTACTATTTCAGCATGCTGAGGAAAAAATTTATTTGGAAAAACTTGTCATTAATCTTGTATAATATAAATGTAAAGTCTGTTTTGAACTTGAATCTTCAAATGATTTATGTATCCAAAGACAACTTCTTCACATGACTGAAGGACCACATCTGTTGAAAAATTATTTCATGCACCACTGTCACAAGCTTTTGAGGAACAGACAGGGATTCTTATGAAGGTTCTTACATTATTTTTGTGAGAATATGAAAATAGCATAGAATATTAATAAAGTTTAGAAAATATTATTCACTGTAGTTTATTTCTTTGTTTTCATATGATGTGCACTATCGCGCTGAAATTTATGACATGGTCGTTTCGCTAATATCCCTCATTTGGACCCAATCTCCCCGATTGTGAATACTGGTCTCCATGATATTGTCCAAAAAAAAAACTTCGTATGTATGAAAAAAGGTCTCCAGTTATAAATTTAACAAATATAAATTATAAAGTGCAGTCATAACTTATAAACTTAAATTCATGAAGGAAATGGGTGTTTTTCAACTCACTGGAATGAGATACTAACTCAAAATAGCGAGATGCATAAACTGTCATATACTAGGCTATATATTAAAATGGTTGATTTTTTCGAGTAATTACAAAGTTCCACTGCACAGTTATGAAGACTATCGAGATATTCCAAATGCAGTTCTAGAACCTTCCATAGACGCCAAGCTATTTTACACACCCAAAACTTTGCATTCACGTCAACTCCGCCTTTAACAAGACGTTTGAATGTCGTCACATCTCCCTTATTAAGTGCAAATTTTAATTTTTCCGTAAATGACCTCTCTTCGCGCTCTTTCTCCCCCATCACTTTATCAACTGAATAAATGTATTTTCACTTCCGATTATTGCACGATAAACGCTTGGTTCTTAACAGATTAGGTGATCAAAAGCATTTCTTTGAGCTCTCGTTTTGTAACGAGATAAAAGCGGGGAATTTCTCAGACTGGTGTCATGTACTTATTTTAAATTAGTAAGCAATATGTAATAGAGAAGTGACATAAACAGTCATTTAACTTTCACGTTGCTTTACCACCGACAACGAAAACCATGGACCCAATGGAAACAGATGAAAAAGAAGAAATCGTTGATTTAACCGTAGACGAGTTAGTAATCTTTAGTTAAACCTATTTTCTTATTCATTTTTAATTGACTATGAGCCCGTTTACTTGAATGTATGTTTTCGCTAAAAATTAACAGTTCATTACCCTCAAAATGGGAATGACCCTTACACATGAAAAACCAGGGGAACTCAAGTTTAGTCACCATAAACAGGCGCAGGCATTAATGCAGCATATAATCATTCTTATAATAAAATCGAGTACAATAAGTAAATTATTATAAAGTATACATGTGAAAGTTTCAGTGAGGTCTTTGATCATCTGTATAAGTGGTACTATAACGCAAGACATGTCCTCTGATGTATACGATTTCTTTGGGGTTTTTTTTGTTGTTGTTTTGTTTTTTTTTTAGGCGAACTCGTACTGTCGAAATAATGGCGTTGTGCAGCGCTTTTCCTGGTCTGCTGACAGGGAAATGAGAGGTCTAATTTTGAAGAATGTCTTAAACACATGGCAGCACATGACGCTTTTCCACAAATTAGAGTCATGTAGTCGTACTCGATTTAGTCTGATTGTCTTTTCTTTAATGAATTTAAATTCACACACAAGCAAAGTAATCTTCACAAACATTTCAGTTGGCTGGAATGTGATTGAAGCTGGGAATACCAAAATCATTTACATGAATTATAAGTATCTTGAATAAAACAAAGTAATCTAACCACATTCTTCAATATTATTTATTTCATTCTTAAGCTTGATCGTGAAAATCAACCTTTGATAGACACATTGAATATTACCAGCTCACAAACAGGCAGTTCAGGATTTGAAACTGAAAAGTTTATAACTATATGTATGACAGGTATCATGTTGTACACAGAATATACTTGACACAAAATATAAAAACAGATAGAGGAGTGTATCTTCAATTGTTTAGAAATTGCTGTTAAATCTTGTGGACTTATTACGTTAAAAAAAAGTATTCATCAGACAATTTGCTTTTAAAACCCAGGGTAACATCCTTACATGATTTGACCATTTAATGTTAAGTGTATAGAGAAAAAAAATACTGTTATTAGAAAATACAAGGCTGATTTAAATTTTAAGTGTAATATGTTAAGCACATGATGTGAATTTATGAAGTATAGACCATTTTCAATTCCAGTCAGGTTTAAATCCCTTGTGAAAGCCATGTACAATCTTTTGGGTCAACTTGAATTGTTGACATTATTTAAAGAAATGGAATTTGTCAGATAACCTGTAATATGAGATAGTGTAAATAAATGATTTTACATAAAAAATTATTTTCTTTTTTTCAATACACAAGGTTGTTTTGAAATCATTCAGTTTTTGATGGAGATGATTCCAATACATCTGGTAAGGACGATGACAGTGATTTAAAGGGAAGTAATTATGAAAGTCTATGACATCATGTGCAAAGTATATATTATATCAGCTAGTCCACTTTTTGAATAGGTTTCTTTTTGTACACCTTACTTGTCTCCCCATTTTTCAGGTTCATTTGGGGCAAGTATTACAAAATCCTAGAAAAGAAAATATAAGAAGTATCTCTTACGACCTATTAAGGGTACTGTTGATATCTTGAATTACATCAATTCTGAGTAGATTGCCCTTACTATCCAAGGGTACCTGTTAGTACCTTACTGAAAGGAACCATTCCTAAATGAGGCTTAAAGCCTGTGAAGTTGAGGGCTTGTCTGTCATTGGCAGATGTGAGAGCTTTGTTCTTCTGTGCACCAGAAAAGAAACACTTTTTTTCCACTTGGTCGAGTAGTTGCCACACAAAATGAGGCCCAAGCTGCTGAAAACTTAACAATAGTTGATATTCCTAACAAAAGGGCAACAATAAATTTTTATACCAGTGTCTTAGGTCCTCAGCTTCACACATACAAGCAAAAGGCAATAGTAACAGGTAATGTACTAGTAACATTAAAATGAAGTGTGGGGGGTAAATTTGGTTATCTCCTATCCTCAGGCCTCCAGTCCCATAAGTAACATTGGTCTAGTTTAAAGAGGATATCTACATGTGATGTGCACAGGTCTGTGTTCTTTCTAGTTCTAGACTGTCTGAAACTTTCCATTCAATGGGATGGTGGAATTGTTTTACTTTGGACAAGTGTAATTCCATCCCAATAAAGGTAAGTAAGGCAGTAGTGAAATGCAAATATTGCATTAATAAAATTAATTTACTCCTCCAGTTACATTTTAATAAATGTGTGTAATTTACAAATCAACAATACAGTGGGTCCAAAATTGGCTAAAACAAGGGAAATTGACCAAACATGGATGAGGTTAAATTGATACCTGTGTTATAATAGGATTTGATAAACTAGGGAACTGTATAATGAAGGTGCTGTGTATAATTATATGTATCAAGTATATTTTACTTTTTTATTTTTTTTACATGTGTATGATTTTTAATTGTTTATTCCAGAGAATTAGTTCAACTCAGCCATGACCAGCTGAAGGAATTAGGGAACACCTATTACAAAGAGAAGAAGTATACAGATGCCATAAACTACTATACTCAGGCAATCAGTGAGTCCTTTCATGCTCTGTAATATAAAGTCCTGGGCTATAATCGGTAAAGCTGGGCTATAATCAGGAAACTTGCCTTTACTGAATGGCTTATTGTCCTCATATGGGAAATTCAGACAGTGCTATTATTAAGTTCACACAGCATTGACTTTTTAGATTTCAAGCTGTTTTCTTCTAAGATTTCAAAAATAAACATTATTTGCCAATATCGTCAAGTAAATTAACCTTGGAGCAAGTTCTTCCAGATATAAGTTGTCATGCATTTGTATGAGTGGAAATAGATGTTTGCATTACTCCTCCTTTCTCAGCTGTTAGTTTTTGCCATCTTATTCCATTCATTGCCAGTTGTTACTATAACAATAGGATTTTTAACCTAAAACTTATCTTATTTAACACAGCCCAGCTGCAACAGTGTTCCATTAATTATCATTCCTTATGTATACGACATATCCAGTAGCAAAAAGACTGATTTGCCTTTGTGTACTACTCCATATCTATACTGTTTGTTCTTCTGATTTCCATTTAACATCACAGCTCTGATATGCCAGTATGTAATGTTCCAACAGATTAGGATTTGTACTGTTAGCAGTAAGATGTGTATAATACACAAGTAAATATTTAATCTTGAATTCATAAATGTTAAAAAAATAGCAGTATTATAGCAGTATTCAGCCCTATCTTGATTATAGTAATATCTTTAAATGTACACTTTCATTTGGAGCAATACACAAGAAATATCATGTTTGCATCTGATAAGTTTTATCTTCAAAATGATAAGCTCAGCTTCAGTTATCATCTAGAAAAATTCATGAATTAGTTAAGTGCATGCAATATATACCAGGTCACCTAAAGTCAAGTGAACTTATGAACTTATCCTACATCTGTCGTTCATCACCATTGGTGATTCCCATCATCATAAAATTGACCAAATCAGCTTCAACCTAGCTTGGCGTAGAACAATTTGGCATGAAAACCTGTCAGGTTTGCATAAAATATGCTAACCTACCATCAATATGGCAGTCCATACTAAAATAGAAAAACCTTCAGATGCCTTTTTGTCAACAAATGAGAATGTAACCAAATTTTACATTAACAAATTGGTATGGAGACATACATGCCAACCATTACAAATTTTGGCATAATCATTACGCTTTTTTTCACTAAATTAAGTCTTACATGTAAATGTACTTGGATTATGCTTTATCAGTATATCTTTCTCCCAAAAAATATTAATAATTTGTTTTCTGAGTTTTATTAACATCCCACTAATTGCACAAAACGTGTTCTGGAAAAGATGGCTTCTGAGTAAGTATGACATAAAAGTACACTTGTCTTTAGACTAAGGGTGACTTTCCTTAGGGCAGCTGCTATAAATAGAACATAGCACTATTTTGAAGATGATTTCTGTTTCTATTTATATCAGCTATATGGCTTAGGACATAACAGACTGGTTTTATAATTTTTAATCCTTGCTCACATATTCTTTGTTAAAAATAATGAGGTACAGAACCATTCTGCAGAAATTTGGTGGTAAAAGTTGTCCTATTTATTCTAGTCAATGCGTATGTTACAGCAATGTTTCTTAAATGATTTCACAGATAGATTAGAAAAAAAACAAAAAAAATGACTCAGAGATGAATACATGAATAACACAATACAGTGCCATTCTAGGGTAGTCACACCCATTGCAGGTTGTGTGGAAAAAATTTTAATATTGGTTATAGTGTAAAATAAAGACGCCTTAAATTAGCTTGTTTTGCCAGCTTCAATACTAAGGTAACATTTTTTTTACAGCAGAACTAAATTGTGGAAATTAATTTTATAAATGCATTGGCGCTATTTACTGAGCTCTTAATAAAATACTGACAAAAACTAGTGGTATAATACAGCTTTGGTTCTTTGTTGAAAAAGATACTTCCTGATGCTAAAATTGCAGAAAATATGCATGTTTTGTTCATATGAGCATTTAATTTTAGCCTATATGTGGATTACGCTTTTTCTGCTCCAATTACTCCTTTTGTCCAAATGGATTACGCTTTTTCCTTGACATGGGTTGGCATGTATGTGGAGAATGTAACTAAATTTTACATTAACAAATTGGTATGGAGAATGTAACCAAATTTTACATTAGCAAATTGGTATGGAGAATGTAACCAAATTTTACATCAACAAATCTATCTTAACCCCTGTTAAGCTGATAAACCTGTGATATCGGGCATAAGTTTTGGTCCAAAGTAATATGTGGACACACTTATTTACAACCAAAGGATTCAAAAGCACTTATGTTTTCACATCTTTGCCAGCTGTTGTATCTAAACCTTGGTGTTTGGAGCAGAAATTTTTGTGCTTTGGGTGTGTGAATTTCATTGGCTACAGTACTACTGCATCTAATCAAAATTAAGTTGTTCAAATTTGAACATGTTCCTGCATGATTGAGGCCAGGGGAGCACAACTTAAATGGACAGATTAGGCAATTTTCTAGTGCTGGTCCATGTTTGCACAAATACCTTTCATTCAAATACATGTGTAATGTCTTTGCTTTGGTACATAGTTATTCTTTTCAATGTTAAGCTTACAAAGTATCCTTTTTATGTCAGTTGCCGTCACCATTTTCGGCTGATGTACAATGCACCACGCTATTGGTTAGTTTGCATTACATACTAAGGGAGGCAACTCATGAAATCCATTAGATGTCTCAAGGACAAAGCATCAGTATATTTGTTCAATCTGCCAAAGTGTAAAGATGGTTCCCATATCAGTACTTTTGTTAACAAATATGACATACATATGCTCAGCACCATTGACACTTGCCACAATTTCATTTTTTAATATATTCAGCAATTTCACCATAGTTTCATAATCAACGTGTATGTAATTATAAAATTATTCCAAAGCAATGCTAATGGAGTCCACAATCTCATTGGCCATTGATTCAAAACATAGCTTCTGTGATTGGAACATATTTATTATTCAAGTTTTGTTTTCTGCAGGTTAATCATAATTATGTACATTACTTTATTCTGGGATTCATGGGTGTTTTAAAACTGCAGAGCACATTACCTTGGAATCAGGTTGCAAAAATTTGTATAAGTATTTTGGGGTTAAACAACACACTGACAAGATTATAATGAGTGCTCAAGTTGCTAGACTTGTTTTCGGATGGGACAGTAGGCAATTCTAGGAGAGTGTGATGCCTAGCTTAATGCTCGGACTAAGACTTTCTTTGGATTGACAAAACTCACTCTTATTCTGACGGACAAACAAGAGCTATGTCACTGTTATGAAGAATGTCAAAATTAAACTCGATGACAATCAACAGTTCAAATTATTTTCTGGGAGAAGACTGCAACTTTTGCTGGTGGGACTCTTATTTTTTTAAGAAAATGGGAGTCCTGGACTTCTAGTTTTAAAATTCTAACGAGACCTCTGGATGATGATAGTGAAGATACTTTAAAAAATTATTAGCATTTTTCTTTTCATATTGTCTGCTATGTACAGCTACAGTCTGAATTCTGTTTAAAAGGTTGTGAACTTGACAACCCATTATTAAAGTAAAACTATACAAATAAAGCAATTATATATCTGAAAACTGACCAGTTTTTGGCAATGTTCCAGTAAACATAAGGGCAAGAAACAGAATCATTAAAATTATGTTATTGCCATTTATGAATCCTGATATCTTGTTGCTCGGTTATGTCAAAGATTTTATTTTTAGATCCCAATATAATCAAGATCACAGTTTTGACTAAATACATTTGGCATTTACATATAGCTCTTGTGCTTTCTTGGAACACTACAACAAAATCAGGGAAAACAAGAATATTGAGAAAAGAAAAGACAAAAATTATATGCATTATGTTATCAATACGTTTTAATAAATAAAGATTGACAAATAAAATAGTCAAAAAGCAGAATTTTAATGGTTTTCTGTTGTGTGTGATTTTCACAAGAAATAGGTTCGATCTAAAATCCAAATGGTAGTGTTATGACATTTCACATGATGCAGTCAGCAGAGACAGTTGCTCAGGTAGCTTGTGTCATGGTATAAAAGGACAGTTAGGTCACCAATATATGTGAGAATGAAGCCATTTTATTTGTGTTATTATGATACTTTTTCATCCTTTTGACTTTGCAATGTCTGCAGTGTTTAGAGTTTGAGATAGCAATCTGTTTAGACATTATGTGCTAAGTACACATTTATGTTTTATTCTCCATTACTTTTAACAGATAATGTTATATTTTAACTCTTAATATTGGATGATGATTAGTGTTATTGACATTAGATAAACAGATTGTTGCTTTGAAATGATGTGCATTTCCTATTGCACTGGTTTTATAATTTGGTTAGGTAGGTAGTACTGGACAGAACTGGCTCATAGATACAGAAATCAATTTGGGCAATTTAAAAACAAAATAAACTTTTTGATTTGTTTTACCCCAAAGGGTAAAAGTGCTTGGGTTTTTAACAAAAAATGGGACGGTCGGCTGACCAGAAACATATATAATTTTGCCTCATTTTCCATTCTTTGGTTTTGTTGTCAACTGACTGCATTATAGGCAGGTTTGCATGTTATCCAGATATGGATTACCAAGTTATTGACCAATTGGTCACATTTATTCTGATATCTACAATTTTACCTTGTGAAACCTGTACCCATACTTATTCATTTTAGTGTAATGGGGGTGATCAAATCTGTAGCCATATGTCTTGGATCATACATTTTTTTAAGTCAAATTTTCTAAAGCACTAGTCTGGAACAATAGTTTTTTTCTCTCCACTTTTAAAGACACTTGGGCAGACAGCAATCTTTATACTTTAAGCACCTTTTCTACCTGTATCTGGCCATTCAAATATTTGAATCAAACTACATTGGTTCACTCACATTCTGTGATATTCCAATAAGTGGTCATTGATAACTATTACATGTGTGCAATTTTTATTACTGTTTGACTGCATATTGGGTTAAGTGATAAAATGTATAATCCAATCAAAACGCTTGAAACAAAACATATCAGGAATAAATAGCAGTGCTTTAAACTACCTTGTTACATTATGCTTTGTCAGCAAAGATACTAATGAGTGGATCACCCTTTAATTTCAGTTGATCAAGTCAATGCAATAAAATTAATAAAAGGCATTTTCTTTATGAACAGATTAAATGTCAGTAAATGGGTCTTTAATTTTTTTTAATTGATTATACTGAAGATTGTCTTCGGCATGATGTGTATGTTTTTGGATTTTTAATGCAGCTTTAAAAAAGTTTCATTCATATTGCTACAATGTATGCAGTGTGGCAGTTTATGGTAATGTCTATCACTGGGGAATCATGCCGCAAAGCATCATGTCCCACCCAGTCCCATTATCCTGACACCACATTGACCAGTCCTTACACTAACCTGATAAAGCTTAGTGCCAATCAATGCAGCTGCTAGAATCATTTTTATAAGTCTTTCGTATGACTCCTCCAGGGTTTGAACCTGCGACCTCCCATTTTTCAATTGTTATTATGCAAGGAAAGTCACGAGGAAGATTCAGATGATTAAAGGAAACAGATAGAACACAAGTATGCCACTGAGTCAGTTATACATTGTCCTCAGAGAGACATAATAAGACTGTAACAGCAAAACATGTTTAACATGACACATATAAGAGACAAAAAAATGTTCAGCTACATTGTGTTGATAATTATCCAAGGCTTGAATTCATCAATTCTGAACGAAAGATGTTTTGCAGTTGTTGCACATAATTAATATCCCAACTTACACACATTATAGTTGCTAACATCACATTTAAAAAGGCTATTTTAGAACAAAATGAGAATAAAATAAAAATTGAATGAGATCTCTCTTTAACACAGATGAAAGCTTAGCCCAGTATGGAAAATCATATTCTGATATAGAAATGCTTGACATGGAGAAAAAATGGTCTTAAATATGTTTCTGATTAAAAAAATCAAGTCTTAGTAGAAAATAGAGAAGGTCTTGTATATAAATTCCTTTCCATTCAATTTTAATATAGCTGTTTTATCTTGCTAACAAATTTTGAAATTTTGATTAAGTAGATTGCATTGATAAATTTATAAGAATATTAAACTTGTTAAAAAAAATTAATATTTGAATTGCTTCAGATCTTTGTCCAACTTGTGCCGCATATTATGGAAACAGAAGTGCTACATATATGATGCTTAACAAGTATGCAGAGGCCCTGGAAGATGCAAGAAAAGCTATACGATTAGATGACCAATTTGTGAAGGTATCAGTGTCATAATTAGTTTTGTAGAAAGAGACGTAATTTTTAGGAGAAAGGGACATGTGATTTTTAGATTTCTAGATTCAAGTTTGTATTCCCTTTCACAATTGTGGAAGAAGCTTATAGCTTCCATCCTTTTAAACTTTAGTTTGCTGTGGTGGGCAAGGTTCTGCATAGTATTTTGACAGTTTCAGTCTTGGACTACTTTTTGAAAAAATTGGGAATCCACCAGATATTGATACCTTTATTTCCCATGCAATTATTCTGAACTTTATACACATATTATTAGGTCACCAGCAGTGTACAGAGAAATGTTTTTTTTTTAACATGGGCCTTAGGCTGGTGACTTAAATAAACTCACAAGCCTTAATTGAAATTCCACAAGTCTGGACTGCATATGTCCAAAATTTCCCCCATTTTCAAATTGTCAAACAGTGTTGCAATAGCTACATTTCAAATATGAATTCAATAGTGTTCAAAGGAATTTGAAGGTAATGTAAGTGTCCTTTGTGTTCATCACTACACTGGATTGCTTCACAGAATAAAATTACATGAACCAGGAGTTCTGAATTGTATTTGTGTTGGGCTTTGCTGATAGATTATTATTTTCAATATCAGCTTTAAAAATAACTTGTGCTTGAACACCATTCTGACAACTGAAATGATGATGCTTATACAGTAAAATCCGACTTCAAAGTCGAATTGCCGTTGTTCACAAACTTGTCAAAAAAGTATTACATATGGCTTAAAAATTCTCATTCATGCAGTAATATATAACAATATTTGCTCTTGTACACACGTCTAGCATTTCTGAGTTACCTATAATTTGTTCCACTTCTTAACCCAACCTGTGCAAATTAGCAGAATGGGCTTACCAAATGCAGCCTTAAAATTCATTTCACAAGCTATTGTCAGCCAATTCAGTAATATGTGAAATAGGATGATTTATACCTTACCTCGTTGCCTTTAATTGTTACTATTTAAGCTGTCGAAGGGATAGTTTATATCATTTGTAATCATGACTATTGTTTTTACTTGCTGCATGTAATGGGCATGTACTGAAAGTGGTGGAGTTTTTTGTTTTTGTTTTTCGAAGTTTACAAACCTTTGTGTTTTCTCAAAACTTGGCTGTGTCAGATGGGTTTGGGAGTACAAAATCATATTTTTAGCATAACACAGTGTACTCCAATCTGATTAAAATCAGATCTCAATTTCACATAGGACAGTGGTGATCTGATTTAGGTTGTGCCATGTTATGGCAGGTGTGTCAACAGCTTGCAAATGCATTTGTTTTATGAGTGATCAAAGTTTACTCAGGCAAATCAAAAAATTCCAAGAAGCTCAACAGGCACCTTACTTGGAATACAGGACAGGCTTTATCTAAAATTTGAGGGTCCAGGTGCATAAGGCTATCAGATTTTTTGAGCACTGGTTGCCTGTATATATGTCATCAGATTGCTAATGCTCATTTATTGTTAGATTGTATTATAGTAAAAGAATGAAAAACTAAGACTACTTAAAATGGTGATAATTGTGATTTTGGTGCTGAAACATCTTGAATCAAGGAAGAGATCACAGTTTATTTTCTATATTTATTGAGCTTAATTCCACTTTGAATTCATAAATTTGCCAAGACAATGGAAGAAGAAACAAATGATCATATTCGCTTCATGTTTTATCACTTTGTGAGCAACACAGCATATCCACTCTTTTCTTATGCGTAAACAGACCTCCACTGCAGGTGTAGGATAACAATCCTTAAGTTCTGGACCTTGCTCCATCACCCTTGGCAATTTGCTACAGTTTTGTTTAAACAATCACATCCCTATATCTTGGTTTAATTATATGATGAGGAACCTCTCCCATGAGCAAATAATGTTTCAGATTTTGAAACAAGCAACATTTCAGCTAAAACAGCAAAGTCGGGAAGCAAGTCTTTGCATAAAGTTTACAGTGTTGCATTTCTTTTCTCATTTTGTGGTGCATGGAAATGTCCTTTTCCAGGATTCATTCAGCAACCTGTCAGTATCTTTGACATTATGTTGTCTAGTAGCCATACTGCATACATCAAGCACCTTCTGTTGTCTAGTAACCAAACTGCATACATCAAGCACCTTCTGTTGTCTAGTAACCAAACTGCATACATTAAGCACCTTCTGTTGTCTAGTAACCAAACTACATACATCAAGCACCTTCTGTTGCCTAGTAGCCATACTGCATACATCAAGCACCTTCTGTTGTCTAGTAACCAAACTGCATACATCAAGCACCTTCTGTTGCCTAGTAACCAAACTACTTACATCAAGCACCTTCTGTTGCCTAGTAGCCAAACTGCATACATTAAGCACCTTCTGTTGCCTAGCAGCCATACTGCATACATTAAGTACCTTCTGTTTTCTAGTAACCAAACTGCATACACTAAGCACATTATGTTGCCTAGCAGCCAAACTGCACAGTAAGCACCTTCTGTTGCCTAGTAACCAAACTGCACACATTAAGCACTTTCTCTTGTCTAGTTTCATCTGTTGTCAGTCTTGCACATGTCACCAAAGAAATTATATAAAGTTGCCATTAAAAGGGCACATGTGGTATTCACTTTTTAAAAAAAGTACATGACAAAAAGAATTTTTATTCTGATTTATGACAACTAACACAAGAGTTCAGATTTTTATGAAAGTAGTCGCACTATTTTCTAAATATGGACTAAGATAAAACATATTCCAAACAGCATGGAAGAATTAAAATATGGGGGATTAAATGTATTCTGAGTGATGCTGATCAAAGCAAGGTGCTAAAGCACACATATTTTAGGTCAGCCTGGTGTCGGGATAATATGACTGAATGATACTACATATCTGTGGCCTGATGCCCCAGTGCTAGACATTACTATAAACTGCCACACTGCAGACATCATAATGATATGACTGAGAACTTCTTAAAGCTACATTAAAATTCCAAATGACATACACACACATTTGAAGGAAATGATAATGTTCTGTTTCAAGTAAATAGACTAAAGATTCATAAAGATACCCAGACAAGGGTCAGCAGAATTCTACATGTTCCTCTTTTAAAAATACATTGCACATGCATGTGTGCCTGTTTTTTTTTTGTTTTTTTTTCTTTTAAGCACATGTTATTAGGAAGTGTGTAGCTTTTATTCTAGTATCATCATCAGTTTAGATTTTGGTGAAATTTTTCAGTGGTTTTTATATTTTGGACCTACGATGCAGAAGTTGTTCCTGTTGATTTGGACCAACATGCACACTTGATTCCTGTTGATTTTGAACCTAACAGGCAGGCCTTATTTCTTCTGATTTTCTACCCAGCATACAAGCCTTGTTGGTTTTGTATAGCCTAATGATAGAACTTCAGAATTATTTCATTGCTGAATTCAATGATGCCTCAGTTTGCCTTTGACACATGAATGTTCTTCCATTTTCAGGGTTATCTCCGAGAGGGTAAGTGCTATATAGCATTGGGTGACCCTGTGGCAGCTGTCAGGTCATACAGTAAGGTGCTGGAACTGGAGCCCAACAATGAAAATGCTTTACAAGAGGTTTGTATGTTTGGTACATCTGAATATAAGTTATGAGCTGTGCTTATCAGACTATATATTACTTGGCAAATTTGGATATTTTTATCATTGATTAAGGAATTTAAAAAAAATTTCAGATCTGCCCAAATTTATGAATGAGGTTAGTCTTGTAGACCCATTTATATACTATACTAATTAATCCAATTAGCAGTTATTTCATCCTATAGTAGACCCCAGGAAAGTCATTAAATGTTTTTTTCTTTTTTTTATGGAGATTTGCTGACCAGTAAATGATGTTACTTGCATTCACTTTTGAGCAACATAAACATAAAAAATTTTTTTTAAGGAAAGTCATTAAATGTTTTTTCTTCTTTTTTTATGGAGATTTGCTGACCAGTAAATGATGTTACTTGCATTCACTTTTGAGCAGCATAAACATAAAATATATTTTGATTTAACTTATTTAATGACATGCATGTGAAGAAAGTATAAAGTTGCAAAATCCAATTTATGCTGACAGCATATTATTCGGCAATGATTTGGTTTTTACGGAATAGTCAGAATATGTGACTTTTATCACTGATCAGCCATTCTGCAAAAAATACCAGCAGAGCAAGTTATCAGAGAATAGATTGGGAGTTTTTACCTCAGTGAAGCTAATATGAGAGAAATATTTCCATATTTTTGAATAATAAGGAATGCTATATGAGTATTTTATGGAATTTACATACTTAAGAAAAGAAATTGTTCAAATGATTTGCTGTTTGTGATTGGATAACTTGAAATCTCCATTTGTAAAAAGATTCTTGAAATCTTCACATTTTTTGTGTTCAATAAAATTTGAGACTTGCTTTTTCAATCGACCTTAATCTTTATACCAATAAAATTATGATTAGGAAACAAAAAAAAGGGTTGCTTATTTGGCTCTTAATTTTAAAGCATCATGTAGAGAGATAGCAGTACATTTGCTGACCCAGTATGTTATAGAAGAAAGCTTAATGATTGAGAGACTGCCTTCTATTAAAAGTTGTCAATTTATAATGTTGTGATGTTAATTTTAAAAATTGCATTTTGTCTCAATTCAAATATACTAATGTTAATTTTGAAATTTCTTCATAAAAAAAAAAATGACCACATAAATTGTGTTGCTTTACTGAAGTAGGTCATAATTTAAAATTGGAAGTTTCACTCTTAGCAAAAGGTGGGGACAATTTTGTGAGAAAATTCACCTATTGAAATAACACTACCCTACTTCGTCTTGTTAACAGCAGAGTATTGTAGAATTAAAAGTTCATTTCTTGTGAAAAGTTTGACAAATGTTCATGTTCCAAACTATGTTGTAAACAGGAAATACTTCTTAAACATAAAATGATCAAAATGTCCAAAGTTGTAGGACAAGTGCTTTTTTACACCAGTGTATTATAAGATTCAGTAATGTAAAAAAAATTAACCTTAACCTATCTAAAAATTAGTTTTAATACCTGATGATGTGGTAAAGTTTTCAGGTTCTCAGTTTGTTTTACCTATACAAGATGCTGATGACATGAATCATTTCTGTAAATGCCTTTTTCTTCCATAGATGAAGGTAGCAGAGCAAGTTAAACAATATCATGATATGGCAGAGGAAGACCTTAAGAAAGGAGATTATAGACGAGTAAGTTCAGTCTACAGTTAGTGTCCTGTCAGGATTGAATGTTCATGTGATGTTATCAAGAAAGTTGTGGTGGTATTTGAGAATTTTTCTAGCCTGTGTCTACTGTTTAAAATTGTGTTTCAGGACAAAAATGGGTGGGTCCATTTTCAGATTCCTCAAAAGATATAAATCAAATTTTTGTTTTGTATTGGTGTCTTTAGTTGTAGTACATTCATTATCAGAAGTCAGTGTGTAAGTACTGGCTCAGATAAATAATTTATGAAAGTAATCAAATACTGGTTGAGATAAATACCTTACAGAAATCACTGATCAAGCACTTGCTGAGATAAATATTTTGTGGAAGTCCGTAATCAAGTACTGGCTCAGATAAATATTTTGTGGAAGTCTGTAATCAAGTACTGGCTGAGATAAATACTTTGTGGAAGTTCATAATCAAGTACTGGCTGAGATAAATATTTTGTGGAAGTCCGTAATCAAGTACTGGCCGAGATAAATACTTTACTGAAATTAAAAATCAAATACTGGTTGAGAAATACTTTACAGAAATCAGTAATCAAGTATTGGCTGAGATAAATAACTTGTGGAAGTCAGTATCAAGTTCTGGCTGAGATAAATAACTTATGGAAGTCAGTAATCAAGTACTGGCTGAGATAAATAACTTGTCAGTAATAATGTACTGGCAGAGATAAATGCTTACAAAATCAGTGATTAAGTACTGGCTGAGATTAAACTTTAAACCTCCCAAACTGTTATCACAATCAGTATTTTTCATTGCTCAACAAAATAATAGTTTTCCTGTCCTTTCTCATGATTGATCTACATTTCATTTGTAATGGACCATATATATCAGGGCCAAATAGTAGCAGTCAGACCAGATATAAATAGTTGTCACTTGACAGCTGTTTCTGCATGTGCGGCTGTTACAGCGTGTGGACTGAAGTAACTCTCATTAACATAATATATACAGTGGTTGCAGGCCTGAACCGCACTGTCAGTAGTCTCATTCTTTCTGTACAATGACTTAACGTTCAAGGTTAGAGGCTTGAGTAGGTCAACTTATTAGTTAATTTTACATTAAATTCAACTTACAGTTCATTAGTTCATTGATAGAAAAGCAAAGTCCAATTTGGATTTTTTTATTTTTTTTTTTTCAAGATTTGCAATGATGAAACAAAAGCAGTGTACCTGTTGTGCAACACAGTTATTTCTCGTGGCGGTAGTTCAGCAAATTCATTCACAACAACTGCACTGGATAACCATTTGTCGTTCAAACACCTCAACAAGTACAAACTGGTCATAAACCAGAAAGTAGCATCAGCCTCTGCAAGTTCAACATCTGCCATTCAGCAGATGGGAAGTATTCGGCAGACACTAAGCAGCATCATTAACAAGAAAAGAAAAGTGGTCTATCAACAGCCTGGAGACACAAAGTACACCGGGCCATCAGAAAAATGATTGCTGTTGACATCCAGCCATACTCGGCTGTTGATGATAGTGGCTTTAAAAAGCTGATGTACTTGAATCAAGATCCGTGCCACCAAGCTGCAAATTCTTAAGTGAAAATATGCCTGATATACGATACAGCGAGCAAAGCAAATTTTTGTGTCTAACTACAGATACTTGGACAGTGCAGACAACAACAACCTCTTTCCTGAGCTTAACAGCACATTGGATCAATGACAAATTGGCATGCCAAGCTGCTGTCCTTCATTGTCAAAAGTTTGATGTACAGCACACAGGAACTCTACTAGTTGATGCTCTGCTGGAAATGATGAATCGCTGGAATAATGAAAACCGACGTGTCCACTTGGTTGTATGTGATGGAGGTGCCAACATGGTGAAAGCAATACATGATGCAGATTTTCCCAGCATAAGTTGTTTTACCCACTCATTGCAGCTGGCTCTGCATGGCGTCAGTTTGACAAAGCCATCTGTTGCTGACTTGGTAACACACTCATGAAAGATTGTAGGACATTTTTGACATTCTTCAAGTTCTACCTCGAGCCTTCATGCCATTCAAGAACAGCTTGGAGTGTCAAACCATCAGTTGCATCAGGATGTATTGACTTGATGGAATTTGATGTACCAGATGCTGGATTGCTTGATAAAGCAAAAGAGAGTTGTGTCTGTGTATGTTGCTCAATGTGTCCATAGGTACAACAAGGCACTAAGCATGACAACAAGTCAGTGGGTTTTACCAACAAGAATTGTTGCAATTCTGCAGCTGTTCGAACAACTGACACATGAAATAAGCTGCAGCAATTCCAGTTTTTCAGTGATCCTACCAGCTGTTCAAGCTATATTGTTTTATCTTCAGAAAGATGATTCTGATGAGGGCATCAAAAAGACATTCAGCAAACTGATATTAATGAGGTTTTCAGGATTGTATGAAAATAGCATGTATGCGGTGCCACTGGCTCAGATCCATGCATCAAGCTATGTTTCCTTGACCACTGTGCAGCATGTACAAGCCAAGACAGACATTATGACTGCTATATTACTATGCCAGCCAACATCATCTACAGCAACAGTTCAGCTGTCTCAAGTTTTTCCTACAGCTGACGAACAACTGCCAACAAAAAAACAGAAAGAGGATGATTTTTGGACCTCATGGGATCAGTTGCAGCCTATTGAGCCACAGAACAATGACATGTTTATCACCTAGTAAACAGAAAAGAACAGCTACCTGGCAGAGCCATGTATTCCAAGAGACACCAAACCATTAGATTGGTGGAAAATAAATTTCCCACAAGATTTCCCACATTGTGTCACACTGTGCTACCTTTCTGCACTACCTAAGAGTGTACCAAGTGAATGTCTCTTTAGTACAGCTGGTGATACCTTCAGTGAAATGAGAAGCTGCCCTAATGCTGACAACCTGGATGATCGGTGTTTTTGAAAGCTAACACAGCATTCATGCATTAACTGAACTGTAAGTGACAATTTCTAAATTTAGTTAAGTTAGTTCCATTCCTAGTTTACACAGACTGGAAGAAAGATGCAAAAATTGCATGCAGTTAACTGTTTACTTTTAGTTTATTAAATTTACTGAACTGAAACGTTTGCTTACATGTAAATTTTGAATGTGGTCAGTAGACCTATTTTGTACACTGTTCGTGTTCGTATTCAGCCGAAAAGTTGGTCCAATTATTCATATTCAGCTGAATGGTCCTATTCAGTACAGCCATATATATATATATATATATATATATATATATATATATATATATATATATATATATATATATATATATATATATATATATATATATATAATAGTGTATATATTTGACACTAGTTTTTTCCTTGATGTATTCAGAGGAAGCACAAATGATATTAATAGATTTACTTATTATCTTTTCAGGCATTGTTTTGTATGGATAGATGTTTGGATGCTGCAAAAACATGTGTAAAATTCAAAGTAAAGAAGGCAGAGTTTCTATGTCTGCTTGGAAGACTCCAAGAAGCTCAGGAAACCACAAAGTGAGTTGATGACTTGATATCAATGCATTTTCATTATACAATGTAGTATTTGATTTTAGCTGTGGAGAGGTTCACAATTTAATAGTTCACAACTGAGACAGACTTCACAGTCCTTTAAATTGTGCTGCAAGGCAAATCAGAATGACCTTTAAATAATATAGATATGGAACAGTAATGAAAACATCACTGAATATGATTGCAGTTGTAAACTCCTAATGTTGGCATGTATCAGTTGAATTCAGATTCAATCTGGATGAGTTCAGACATTTTGGGCTACCTATATCCACAATTACAGGGCCTAACTCTTCTCACGTCAATGCCTTCTATAAAGCATTGGAGGTTCTATAAGAGACACTCCATTTTACCACTTGGATAATCCTACGGTTGACCAAGACATTGCTGTAATGGGGATAGCAAACCAATACCTTTATGCATGGACTGAAAGGCGTTCAACGACACACAGCAATTGCTGCAGAATGTTCAGGTCATCAAAGAAACTGATTTGTTTTAGCCACTGGGGAGCGATTTTGAGGCTTTTCAGGGGTTTTAATTGAGGCTTTCTGGGTTTTTAATTGACTTTTTTCTGGGGTTTTAACAGACTTTTTTGGGGATTTAAATTGAGTTGTATCTGGCGTTAATTAAGACTGTTCCTGGTCTTAGAGGCTAATGGTACTTTCAGTCTTTATATACTAAAACATCCTTAATCATTTCATGTCTTCCCCCCTCCCCCTGTATTTCAAAATAGAAACACAGACATGTTCTAAATAACATTCAGGAGAAAGAAAGTTTAGTTATAGTAGAAGCGAGATGCTTATCTTCATGTCCCCATTCACATAGCTTCCAGGAAGTTCACACAATTGGCTTATGAAAACATCTTTTACCAGTATCTTTTACTTCATATGCCCACAAGTATTCACTAGTCTGTTGGACAGAGTAATGGGCCACCTTCATGGCTGGAACATCAAACTTCCTGGATGACATTCTACAAAAATTTTCAGTGAATTATATCCTAGAGCAGGACATGTATCTAGTGTTACCTTACTCAGCCTTAGATTTGTTGTCAATGAAATATCTAGCATCATACCATCTTAGAATTTTGCTGATGTCATCATGGGGTTCTCAATACTGGCATTGAGAACCAAGACAGTGGTAACTTTATTGCTTACATAGGACCATCTCATATGTTGAGAATTTGTTTGCCTAATGGATTTTCTCAGTACAGCAGTGGACTGTATTGTCCTCAGCTTCTGTTTTATGAGACCATTGCAAATAATTTAGTTGTCCCAATGTTTGCCAAGACCTCGCCTCTTGGACTAATGTATAACTGTCTCTGGATTTAAGGTTACGTCTATATATATGGGTCAAACTTATTTGGCTTATGTCAGGTATTTCCTTCTCTGTGGATATGGTTTGCATGGATGTAGATGTGTGACAGCTTGGATGCACATTCATCATTCCAAGAAATCAGTGGAGTGCAAGATCATTTTATACTTATCAACATCCCTGAGACGAAAGCAGTTCTGTGCACCCTCTGTATTTTTCTGTATTTAGTATGGGAAGAAATATCAAAGACATAAATACGACTTTAAGACCTAAATCCAATTTTGTGTGAGGTAAATTATGTAAAATTTGTATCTGACAAGTACAAAAAGCAATGGAAGGTAAAAAAGTACAAAAATAAAGCAATAGCTTCCCACTAGTTAGCTCTGTATTAAATAGAAAGGTCATGTGCAAAATGCTCTGCAACAGTGCATATGTAGAGTGTATGTAGTGGAGACAGTATCATGGTTGAGCGTGGTTCAGGAAATGTATTTGAAATAGTATCTATGAGGAAGAGAGTGGCTAAAGAAGAAATAACTTCAATCAGAGATACAATGTGATGAGTACAGCACTTTCTCACATACAGCAAGACCTAATCTGATTGGATCTGAAATAGCTAGGCAAAATTTAAAGCCCACCTTTTTTTTGACATAATACTAAATTTTAGCACACACCAGAAAAATCTTCCTAGACATTATTCAGTATATAATGAATGCTATATGCCATATGTACGGCAAGTAGTTTATAGAGCAAAGTCTCACTGGTTTGATTTCCACTTGGGCCTGCATGGTTCGGCTTCTTCAATGTGTCCTTGGGAATGATCTTTTATTCCATTTTTTTGGCATAATAGAGCCAAAAATGTGTTAAAAACTGATTTTAAAACAAACAACCATACTACCCATGGATGAAAAAATTTGTCATTTCACTAGTAGCTAACTTAACTGATATAGGAAAATCAATTGTCCAACAAACTAAAACAAGTTTTAAAACTTTCTTGGCAACTTAATTTCTAGATAACTTGCACAGACTATTTTATAACGGTAAGGAGTCAAAGTATGAACATTTGTAAATTAGAATATATTATGTTCCATTTTTATCATGGTCAAGGATTTCACAAAGTTATCGTTTTTGCTACTTTTGACAAAATGTTGCATGTGTGGTTATTTTTTGGACCTAATGTATCCTCTTTCCTTTTTTCAGTGACATTCTTCAGAGAGACGGTATAAATGCTGATGCTTTGTTTGTCAGGGGAATGTGTCTTTATTATCAGGACAATATTGATAAAGCATTTCAGCATTTCCAACAGGTTCTTAGGCTTGCACCTGATCATCAGAAAGCAAGAGAAACCTATAAGGTACTATGATAGGGACTGTCCTTACAATTTATCACTTAAAGTGAATGGTTATCTCGATTTCAGTTTTGATGTTTTTCATTGGTTTTAATTTTCTTCTCTTATTCTTCAGACAACAGTAATTTATATTTTTACATATTAGCAAACTTTTCACCTGTTTTATCATCAAAATAAACTGGTTAATACTGAGTTTAATGAAATACATAATATGCTTTAGCATGGAATGGCTTCATACTTGCCATTAGGTGTCACACACCTTTGCTGCATATCAATGCAATTCAGAATACAAAGACTACAGTTATACATATTTTATACAGATATTAAATTGATGGTCTTTTTCAAATGTCTTTCATAGATAGGTTGGTGCTGCCTTTTATGTATTAACATCTTGGTTATATTTATAACTTATATGTTCATATGCTATTCTCATCCTTAGCATGATAAAAGAAAAAAAATTCCAAAGGACTAAAACCTCTCTGATGGTTTAGTGGTTAGAGCTTCTGCCTCTGCTGCGGTAGGTTGTGGGTTCAATCCCCAGCCAAGTCATACCAAAGACTTGCAAAAATGGTACTAATAGCTGACTCGCATGGCACTCAGCAAAACAAAAGGTTAGTTAGGACTGATCGGCCTGATGTCAGGATAATGTGACTGGGTGGGTCATCATGCCACATCTCTGTGGCATGATACCCCAGTTCTATACATCATTATAAACAGCCACACTGCAGACATTGTAGTGATATGACTGAAAAGTTATTAAAGCTATGTTAAAAATCCAAATGGCACACACACCAAATGACTAACTGTTGTCAGTGATTTTAATTCAAGCTGTTAGACAATTTCAAGCTTCACCATATGATAAGATGCTGGACTCCTTGTCATTATGCCCTTTGTTTTGCAGTGCATGATTGCTTTAACAGCATTCTAATTTTGTATCTTCATATAAATTGGGAAGGAGATATGGTTTTGTCTTTAAAATAGAAGGATGTTTGCATTTCTTCATACAAGGATGATCTTTCATAGTCTAAATGGGGGAGTGGATGATTATCAACCAGATTCATTACATATTACTTCCTGCAGATGGATAACAACTACCGAGGCCACCTACACTTGCCTTCGAGAAATTAACAAGGGGTCTCATGCAGTTTGTAATCAACTCTATCTCCAGTTCTGTGCTTATTTCTTTTTATATCTTGTCAGCACTGTCAGTTGCTGATAAGATATTTCAGAATAAAAACATGTTCATCATGTATGGCTTACATACTTACTGATCTTTTAATAGCCTTTTTGCACAAAGCTTATCAGTTGCTTTATATCTGTTTGGATATAGTTTTGGTGCAATGATTCTGGTAGATAACAGCAGTGAATAAGCTGCAGTTCTGTTTGGTGGTTATTGTTTTACCTTGAACTTAAACAAACAAAAACCACCAATCAGAATTGAATGTAACATCATTCCTTGGCATACCAGATGTGCTGCCTTCAAATTCAATCCAAGTGGACGATATATGAACTAACAGAAGCCTTGTGCAAATGTGGTTATTCATTGACAAGTAAAGTGTTTAAATCGTACATTAGAACAAGCCTGAAATGTCTCCTTGACATTAATTTGTGTTATCAGTAGCAGAAAGTGCTGACATGATGAAATATTTGTATGGATTTGTATGGTATTAAGAGGGGTGCAGACTTCAAGCAATGTACCTGTGTTAATTTGTGGAAGGCAAGTGTGTGTTGTCAGTAGTTTACTTTTCTAATGCTGACAGAAATGATTGCATATGCCTGTGACAGCTGTCTCTAATATAATTCTCAGCTTAAAAAATAAAAAGTCAAATGTAATAATTATTCACATCTGCTGAAGATTAAAGTATGTGGTATAAGTTTAGTATATTTTTTTATCGATTCTTCACCTCCTGATTGACATGAATATCAATTTGAAGAAAGTATTGATGCAAAGATGTATCAATCACTTCACCTGTGTTGCCACATCTTTGTTTCTATTCCCTTGTATTATCTGTCCATAACTATCTTCTAATCCAGATGGAAATTCACCAAACTTGCTAGATATCCTGGCCGTATAGTAACCATCTGTGAGGGGATTGTTGTCCATTTATTTGGTCTTCACTCCAGCAGATAAAAAAAATATATAATTGTAGTGATATTTTTAAACATAAATATAACATGGGGCCCTGGGTGTTCAAGTGGTGTAAAGCACTCATCATTAGAGATAAATGCAATCATACCTCTGCTGGTGTGAGTCCAAGTCTCGGCTTGGCCAGTGTAGGTACATGAAAAAGCTTGCAAGTAGATTCCTGTGGGTCAGTGGTTCCTCCCAGGGTTTTTCTGGGATCTTCCTCCAACAGTTATAATGCTTGCCATGTAGAGCCTTTTGTGCACTGAAAAAGCTATTAAACATCTCATAAACAAGAATCAAATATAACATGTTCCTTCCTATTATGGAGGCATGTATACAATTTTCAAGTTAAACACTTAGGTAATTTGATCTCAATCTGCAGGATGTAGTAAAAAGCAAGGGTATGTAGCAAGCCTTTGAATTAGCTCTAACATTTTTATTATTTCTGTACATGTGGCAGATGTTTGTTTTCCAATGGAAAACTCTTCATTGCTATTTCTTTCTTTGATGTTCTTTAACAGAATACTTAGGTTTCTTTCACTGCTTGAAATCTAATTTTTTCCAGTTTTCAAATCTATTTCAGAAAGCAAAAGCTCTTATAACCAAGAAAGAAGAAGGAAATGAAGCATTTAGGGTAGGAAAGTATGAAGAAGCACTTAGTTTGTACACAGAAGCCCTGGAAATTGATCCCAGTAACAAATTTACCAACTCCAAACTGTTTTGTAATAGAGCCACAGTTTGCTCAAAGGTGAGTAATTACAGATAAGTGTTTAATCCAGAAATATTTTTGCAGGGGTGGGAGAAGTCATGCATTGTCTACATAGACATTTTTCATGACCAGTTGCCTTCATTACAGCTCTGTGTGTGTGTTGTTCTTTATCTGTCAATAATTGCCGTTTTCAACTTTTTCTTAAAATCCTTTGGACCAATTTGAATTTGTATGAGTGTTGCCAATCTGCCATCTGATATGGTTGCCATTGTTATAATTTGAAACTGTTGTCCAAATCCTGGGATGATGATTAAAGCTTTGAAAGTTTGTATGTTTGTTGCTAATTTGCCATCAGATGTTGGCCACCATTTCTAAAAATATAAAGTTTGAAGAAAAAAACCCACCTTTTTTGAGAACACTTTAAGCATAATTTGTTCAAATTAAATACATCAGCATCTTGATATAAAGGCCTTTAAAAATATTTTCAAATTATGCTGATTTGCAATGCCTCATCTTTCTGATTCCAGTTTTCATTTTCATTCTTATATATTTGCAATGCTTTAATTTTAGAAATTGGTTTGGACGTATTGCAATGTCAACCTGTTTGTAAACAATTTTGTTTCCCAAACAAAACATCCAATTTATTCAATGTGCCACCAAGAAGCTTGTATTTTACTAATGGCCTTTTGCTTTTCAGATATGTTCAGTTTCGTATTGTTTCTTCTGTCATGACTCCATCATTGTGCTTTTTCTTTGTTATACATCCAGTATGTAATACAGGGGACTACAGCTATCACTGTCCATGTCTCCCTCTCATTTGCTCCATAAACATTTTCATTATGGAACACAATTCTAAAATCAAACTGCTCAAGAGATTTGATTCAAACTTAGTATATATGTCAAGTACATTGTACATACATTGGTGCCATTTGATGCTTTGAATTGTCTCCTTTCTAATATCATTTATGTTACCATATCAGCAAAGTTAGAGTACTTTTAGCAGAAGTCTTTGCATATGGTGGGAAATTAAAAGGGGAATATGTCATCTTTAGTAGTAGGAGTCACTTCATGGGTGGAGAATGAGAAGGGGACAAGTCATCACTAGTAGTAGTCACTACATGAGTGGAGAATCAGAATTGGATCAGTCATCTCTTGTAATAGGAGTCAGTACATTGTTGGGGGTGTCAGAGTTTGAAAAAGCAATTTATTTTTAATAGGAGTCACTACATTGTGGGGGTATCATAGTGTTGAATAGCCATAGTAGGAGTCATTGCATACATGTGAATATTTTAGGTGGAATAAGTAATTTATAACAGTAGGAGTCGGTGCTTAGGTGGGGGATCAGAGTGGAAAATAAGTAATTTCTAGTAATAGGAGTATTTGTAAATGGAATCTTGGTATTGATGGAGGATTAGAGGGAAAGTCATCTCTAGTAAGGAATATTTCTGCACTAGAAGTACAAGTCTTTGCATGGGGGATCAGAGAAGGAATATGTCAACTCTTTGTACTGCAAATCTTTGCATGGGGATGATAGAGGGAATATGTCAACTCTAGTGGTACAACTTATGCATAGTTATGGGATCAGGAAAGAAATGTTATCTCTAGTCATATGATTTTTTTGTGTTGTTGGGGTATCGGAGGGCAATATGTTGTCTCTAAATAACTCTTGTTTGTATTGGTAGAATCGTACAAAGTGGCTGTCGAAAGCATGTCAAGTGTGGATGATGCTACCAATCCTGTAAACACAATTCATATAGATAAGACAAAATATTAATGCTGCTTAAAAGGTTTAAGGTAAATAGCATATACCTAACAAATGTTTACGTACTTGTTGCAAAACATTTTAAACAAAGCCATCATATTACTCTGGTGTGTGCCAAAGTTGAGCACAGAACTTTTATTACATTCAATCTAGATTTGCAAATGCTTCGCTTGTGTTTACTATTGATGCACATTTAACAAGGATTTTATGAATGATTGTGTTTCATTGCATTTTAATGGCACCTAGTGCTATTACAATCAGGTAATGCATAAAAAATTTATTATTTCATGATGAAATCAATAGTTTTATTATAACATTTTAAAATTTTAATTTTTTTGTATAATGTACTTTTGTCTTTTACTCCCACCATAAGGTGGAGCTCATTGCATCATGATGTTGACTGTCCATCCACCTTTCCTTCGGACCATCAGTCCAGCCATATGTCTGTTACCGATTTTGTCTTCTCACAGTGACTCAGATTGTTTCACCATCTCTTTGGATGGCTTGTACTTGGGTAAGAAAGAACCCTGTCAGTTTTAGGGTCAAAGTCTCGGAGATCAAAGCCACACTGACAGAAAAGCAGTTTCTTTTCCAAAAAAAATCCCCCAATTTTTCAGGACAAACTTTTGGCAGCTACTGTTTAAATTCAGCACTGCCCTTGTATATATTATGATCATCTCTTAATATCATTTTTAATTGTCTGACCAGAATAAACACAATAAGATATATTAACATTTATGGGGACAGCCGAGTCTGAAGCGTTATCAATGTTTTATAATGGAGCTTTGGTTTTGAATTTTTGTTTTTGAAAGTTGTTTAACTTATACATCAGCTGCATTCAGCTGAAGCTTCTGGATCACAGTAATTGGAGTCTAATGTTTTTATGCTAGGAACAACTCCAGTCATGCTTGTCTTGCCTACAAAAGCTTTAAGAATGATTTATTAGTTGTTGTTGTTGGGTTTAACGCCATTTTCAGCACACGATAAGCTATTCATGGCGGCCAGTATTAATAGTGGAGGAAGAAACTGGGAAATCACCGGAAAGAACCACCGACTCACGAGAAGCTACTGGCAAGCTTTCTCACATATCCACATATGCCAAATCCTAGACTCAAACCCATGCAGACAGAGATGAGATGGCAGTGATCCGTAACGGACAGGGCTTTAGACCACTCGGGGCCCCGGTTCATTAGTTGTGAACAAAGTTTTGTATGCTATTACAATGTGTCTGTAGTATGTAATATGATGTGCTACAAGTTTCAGTCTCACCTGGTTGAATCAGAAGAATTTGTTTCATCATTGGAAACAATGTCAAGGTTTTATTTTATAATTTTTGTGAGTCATATGCTTTCAAAAATTATTTGATATATTCCTCTTAAAATTTAGAATGATATTACTCATATTTATGGCATAATCTTTTATCTCACATGATGACATATGAAAATGACAGAATCTGTAAACAAATTGGTATTTGTGGGAGGCAACTGCTTTAAAATCTTTGACAAAAGTTGAGATGTTTGCTCAGAAAATGTTTGGAAATTTTCCTTTTATAAACAATACTGGGGAGAGTAATAAATTGCTCTTATGGAAGCAATTTAAAGAGTGCAGTGGCACACAAGAATGCTTGCACTCCTTAAAACGCAAGCTCTGGGTTCCTGTCATGTCTGCCTCTGTTAATTAAGCATTTTAGTCAAAAATGTTAAATTTTTATGCAAGAGTTAAATGTTTTTTATGGACATGCAAATAGATGTTTTGAATGTTGTAGAATAAAGGAGTTCTACTGGCATGCATACTGATGTTTGTGAGTGTCAGATAAAAGAGACACCCTGGCATGCATACAGGTGTTTGTAAATGTCACACAAGAGAAGTATACTGACGTGTACAAATGTTTGATTATCAGATAAATGGGTTATACTGACATGTATACAGATGCGAGAAGCAAGCACTGCGGAACACATATTTCAGGATAAAACAGAAAAGTTGTCCTTGCTTAGAGTGAAAGTGGAGTGAGTCGTGATCTTGCTAAAAGTGATTTTTATTTCTGAACCTTTGCAAGTATTTGTTACTAGGTGCTGTCTAAATGATATACAAGATGAAAACAAAATTTCAACATTTATCCATGGCAGAAGCCTTGTAAAAAAAAAGGTTTTATAACTATGTTATTAAACTAAGTAATGGGAGAAAGCAAAAATCAGCAACTTTAAAGACATGATTTTTCTCTCTGTTTTAAAGTGGAATTCCACTTTTCTCCTAAATTGAATCAAATTTTTCTTGATAATGGTCCTTATTTCTCTGATCTAGTATTTTATTTTCAAAACAATCTGTCCAGATCCATTCTGCAACAACCCAATTAAACTATTCGTTCCATATATTAGTGAGCACATGACTCTTGTAAAGAATATTCTGATTGGTCAAAAGTTTAAATTCATCTAGTGAATCTTCGTGTAATAGAAACTGATGACAATGAAAAGAAGAATCATGCTTGCAAAACATGGCATCCTGAGTTGTTGAGAGACCATGACACAAAAAGTTTAGGTAAAGGTTTAAAAAACAAATGGTAATGGGAAGGGCTGGAGCAAAAAGTTGATTGTAATTTGATTGGTCAGTTTATAAGAAAAATAATTGCTAAAAGACTGGTATTTTGTGACCTCTGCCCGAAAGATCTGACCTATGGTAATCCCAGTTGGAAGAGTTTGTAACAGCACATACAAAAGAAGCCACATATGGAAAAATTGAAGCTCAGTTGGCATCTGGAGAAAGTGCAGTTTATTACTATAATAAGAAAGATTTTTTACATGAGAGAACTGATGTAGCTCTGTGTCAAAATATGCATACTGCATGTTGCCAATACAAGCACTAGCTTGAAATGAAAAGGCTCTCATTTAAAAAAGGAAAAGAAACGATTGCACATCAAGCCAAAAAAGGACAGTGGTGACAAAAAGAAAGGCTAAAGAAATCGTTGCCAAAGCTGCTAAAAGATCTTGACTGGCATTTCAACATATTCTGCTAAGTGGAGAAAAAGGCAAATGAATGTATGGGATTATTTGATGTACTTGGTTTATTTTACAGATTTTATGAAAAGAGAGAAGTATAATATGTTTGGTGCAAAAATTGACCAATTAATGTGACTTAATTATGATGTGAACACTGACATGCACTTGAAATAATTTCAGCATCAGTAGTATTGGAGAACAAATTCATGTGACAATAAATATTATGAAATTATTCAAGTCAAGTTGAACATTTTTAGGTAAGTTTATTAGTTTTTCAAATGATTATTTTGTTTCAGTTATGAATATAAGTTGTACAAGGATCAGTTTTTTTATCATTGTATAATGTAGTTTTGGTTGGGGTGACTTCAGACCCCAGGATCAGGAGCGCTGCCCCTCAAAACACTGTTGGGGGAGGACCCCTAAACCTGCCTTAACATTTTTGCAGCTTTTTTGTGGAAGGCAAAAATCATGTCTGAGTTTTGTAAAATTCAACAAATTTATTTCCTTAGACTACAAATACAAAGTGAAAATATGAAAGGAATTGGTTGTTGTGAAATAATTCCCAAATTGTCTTAAAAGTGTTAGGATAAGACAGAAAGTATTGAGCATTTAAATGATTTTCAGTGCTGTTACAAATTAATTATAATCTTGAATGTGCTGATTTGCTAGTATCCTTGAATAATGTATCAAGTGTTCATGTATCACATTGATATAATCCTGAATATCCTTGAATGAATTCATAATAATTTCAAAATAGTTGTTTAGTCAAAAAGTCAATGAGCTCTTTATTCAGTTGAATAGCTCAAATAAATACTCTCGAATTATAATGGAACAAAAGTAAGAGACTGATTCAACTATACAAATGTTAAAATAGGAATGAAAAATTCAAATGTAAGCAACCTTTTGTATAAAAACCTGACACAATAAGAGGATCAGGATGAGTATGAAATGTTCATTCCCAGAACAGTGTAAGCTGCAAGCAAGGTCAGATCATTTACTAAAATGTTAGTTAAGAACATGACAAACATCAGCCAGGAAGTTCCATGAGGAAAATCAATGTCCTGAACTCCAATCCAAGAAAACATGTTTACAAATAAATGACATTAGTCAGGTATGCCATAAATCTAGCCCTCATTTATGGACAAAGGTCAACCACACAATACAAATTCAATATAATTGACAAATAAAGAGCAAAACCATTAATGCAAAGCATGCAACGCATATTCAACCATTCATGAATCCCATAGGATATGAAGCTCAATTATAAATAGTTGTAAAAAAAAGTTACAATTTTTTTTACAAATATTGCTAACAAATACAAGGGATATATGATTACATAACTAATTTTTTGTATAATTTGTGTAATAACCAGAGTTCATTCTACTTAGATTAAAGTTTGTATAATAACTTGAGTTCATTGTAACTGTGTCAAAGTTTGTCAAATAACGTGTTCATTGTACCTGGATCAAACTTTGTATACTAACTTGAGTTCATTGTAGCTGTGTCAAAGTTTGTACAATAACTTGAGTTCATTGTAGCTGTGTCAAAGTTTGTATAATAACTTGAGTTCATTGTAGCTGTGTCAAAGTTTGAACAGTAACTTGAGTTCATTGTACCTGGATCAAAGTTTGTATAATAACTTGAGCTCATTGTAGCTGTGTCAAAGTTTGTACAATAACTTGAGTTCATTGTAGCTGTGTCAAAGTTTGTATAATAATTTGAGTGCATTGTAAATGGATAAAAGTTTGTACAATAACTTGAGTTCATTGTAGCTGTGTCAAATTTTGTATAGTAACTTGAGTTCATTGTAGCTGGATAAAAGTTTGTATAATAATTTGAGTTCATTGTAGCTGGATAAAAGTTTGTACAATAACTTGAGTTCATTGTAGCTGGATAAAAGTTTGTATAATAACTTGAGTTCGTTGTAGCTGTGTCAAAGTTTGTACAATAACTTGAGTTCGTTGTAGCTGTGTCAATGTTTGTATAATAACTTGAGCTCATTGTACCTGTGTCAAAGTTTGTATAATAACTTGAGTTCATTGTAGCTGTGTCAAAGTTTGTACAATAACTTGAGTTCATTGTAGCTGGATAAAAGTTTGTACAATAACTTGAGTTCATTGTAGCTGTGTCAAAGTTTGTACAATAATACAATAACTTGAGTTCATTGTAGCTGGATAAAAGTTTGTACAATAACTTGAGTTCATTGTAGCTGTGTCAAAGTTTGTACAATAACTTGAGTTCATTGTAGCTGGATAAAAGTTTGTACAATAACTTAAGTTCATTGTAGCTGTGTCAAAGTTTGTACAATAATACAATAACTTGAGTTCATTGTAGCTGGATAAAAGTGTGTATAATAACTTGAGTTCATTGTAGCTGTGTCAAAGTTTGTATAATAATTTGAGTTCATTGTAGCTGGATAAAAGTTTGTACAATAACTTGAGTTCATTGTAGCTGTGTCAAAGTTTGCATAATAACTTGAGTTCATTGTAGCTGGATAAAATTTTGTATAATAACTTGAGGTCATTGTAGCTGTGTCAAAGTTTGTATAATAATTTGAGTTCATTGTAGCTGGATAAAAGTTTGTACAATAACTTCAGTTCATTGTAGCTGGATAAAAGTTTGTACAATAACTTGAGTTCATTGTAGCTGTGTCAAAGTTTGTATAATAACTTGAGTTCATTGTAGCTGGATAAAAGTTTGTACAATAACTTGAGTTCATTGTAGCTGGATAAAAGTTTGTATAATAACTTGAGTTCATTGTAGCTGTGTCAAAGTTTGTACAATAACTTGAGTTCATTGTAGCTGGATAAAAGTTTGTACAATAACTTGAGTTCATTGTAGCTGTGTCAAAGTTTGTACAATAATACAGTAACTTGAGTTCATTGTAGCTGGATAAAAGTGTGTATAAAAACTTGAGTTCATTGTAGCTGTGTCAAAGTTTGTATAATAATTTGAGTTCATTGTAGCTGGATAAAAGTTTGTACAATAACTTGAGTTCATTGTAGCTGTGTTAAAGTTTGTACAATAACTTGAGTTCATTGTAGCTGTGTTAAAGTTTGTATAATAACTTGAGTTCATTGTAGCTGGATAAAATTTTGTATAATAACTTGAGGTCATTGTAGCTGTGTCAAAGTTTGTATAATAATTTGAGTTCATTGTAGCTGGATAAAAGTTTGTACAATAACTTCAGTTCATTGTAGCTGGATAAAAGTTTGTACAATAACTTGAGTTCATTGTAGCTGTGTCAAAGTTTGTATAATAACTTGAGTTCATTGTAGCTGGGTAAAAGTTTGTATAATAACTTGAGTTCATTGTAGCTGGATAAAAGTTTGTACAATAACTTCAGTTCATTGTAGCTGTGTCAAAGTTTGTATAATAACTTGAGTTCATTGTAGCTGGATCAAAGTTTGTAAAATGACTTGAGGTCATTGTAGCTGTGTTAAAGTTTGTATAATAATGAGTTCATTGTAGCTGGATAAAAGTTTGTACAATAACTTCAGTTCATTGTAGCTGGATAAAAGTTTGTACAATAACTTGAGTTCATTGTAGCTGTGCAAAGTTTGTACAATAACTTGTGTTCATTGTAGCTGTGTCAAAGTTTGTATAATAACTTGAGTTCATTGTAGCTGGATAAAAGTTTGTACAATAACTTCAGTTCATTGTAGCTTTGTCAAAGTTTGTACAATAACTCGAGTTCATTGTACCTGTGTCAATGTTTGTACAATAAATTGAGCTCATTGTACCTGCATCAAAGTTTGTATAATAACTTGAGTTCATTGTAGCTGTGTCAAAGTTTGTATAATAACTTGAGTTCATTGTACCTTGAATAAAGTTTGTGGAGGTTATTGATTGCGGATATTTTTGTTAATTTGGGGTCAAAAGGGTTAAAATCTAGATCATTGTGGCTTTAAGGAAAATCTTTGTTGCATAACGTTTATCTAAAGCCAGTTCCTTGCCCAGACTTTGCTTACATGGACATAAAAAGATTGAATCAGTGGACATTACAATTGTATTACAATGACATTATTTTTTTACCCAACTCCAAGCATGTATTACAAAATGACTGCTTTCAGGTGTGAACCTGGGTTAATAGTGGCTGTGTAATACACAAAAACATGGTAATTTGCTTTCACAGGCTATATAATTAGCTTTGTTGACAGTATTCTGGTTTCTTTACAAAAAAGTACTATAGCTTGAGGCTCCTTTTATCCTGCAATTAACTTGATTTTAAAGTAAAAAAATGCAAGAAATTTTTTTTAAACTTTATGGTATCTTGCAGAATCCAAGGTATTCAATTGATTTTGTATTGAATCTTCTCCACGAATTTCCAAATGCAAAAAAATTACTTGAATTTGTGTCAGACCACTTCTGTGCATTCATGTTACATTTATATTGAATAGGTGATTTACATGTTTTTCAGGTTCTTGCATACTTTATTTTCAGATAAATAAACTACAGCAGGCAATAGAAGATTGTACAAAGGCAGTAGAATTAGATGACACATATCTCAAAGCATATATGAGGAGGGCAAAATGGTAAGATTTGAATTAATGTAAACATATTTAACAAATGGAACTAACAGCTGCCTCGCTTGGTGTTCAGCATAAGCAGGTTAGTGTTAGGACTGGTCAGCCTGGTATCAGGATAATGTGACTGAGTGAGATATCATGCTACATGTCTGTGGCTGGATGCCCCAGTGCTATAAACTCTTTATAAACTGCCATACTGCAAACTTTATACGCATTCTTGCCATCAAGGTGTTAATTAACTTGACAATGTAATTATCAGACTAAGAATATATTGTAGAATGCTTTAAACAGCTTGATTAGACTATGTCAGAGTTCAGTTTAGAATGCATTAAACAACTTGATCAGACTATGTCAGGGTACATTTTAGAATCCATTAAGCAACTTGATCAGACTATGTCAGGGTACATTTTAGAATACATTAAGCAACTTGATCAGACTATGTCAGGGTACATTTTAGAATGAATTAAACAACTTAGTGATCAGACTATGTCAGGGTACATTTTAGAATGAATTAAACAACTTAGTGATCAGGCTGTCAGGGTATATTTTAAAATGCATTAAACAACTTAGTGATCAGACTATGTCAGGGTACATTTAGAATGCATTAAACAACTTGATCAGAGAGTGTCAGGGTACATTTTAGAATGCATTAAACAACTTAGTGATAAGACTGTGTCAGGGTACATAGTAGAATGCATTTAACAACTTGATTAGATTATGTCAGGGTACATCGTAGAATACATTAAACAAGTTGATCAGACTATGTCAGGGTACATTTTAGAATGCATTAAACATCTTAGTGTTCAGACTGTAAGGTACATTTGATTATCTTTCTCATTTTTGTGAGTGGTCTTACAGAAGTGCTTATGGAGGGCTTTGGTGGAAAGCCGAAAGTAGATTTCTCATTTTTGCTTCATTGCTTCTTTAATAAACAGTGATTAATCTTTGTATTTCAGTTACATGGATTCAGAGCTATATGAAGAGGCTGTGAGGGATTATGAAAAAATCTGTCAAATAGATACATCCAGGGGTAAAGTCTCATAATTATTTCCCTGTTTATACACCCATCTAAACTCACAGCATATTACATAGGGATGAAACAACACACCTGCCAAATAGATAGATCCAGGGGTAAAGTCTCATAATTATTTCCCTGTGTATACACCCATCTAAACTCACAGCATATTACAAAGGGATGAAACAACACACCTGTCAAATAGATAGATCCAGGGGTAAAGTCTCATAATTATTTCCCTGTGTATACACCCATCTAAACTCACAGCATATTACATAGGGATGAAACAATACACCTGCCAAATAGATAGATCCAGGGGTAAAGTATCATAATTTTTTTACTGTTTCTACACCCATCTAAAGTCAGAGCATATTACAAAGGGATGAAACAATACACCTGTCAAATAGATAGATCCAGGGGTAAAGTATCATAATTTTTTTTTTTACTGTATATACACCCATCTAAACTCAGAGCATATTACATAGGGATGAAACAACACACCTGCCAAATAGATAGACCCAGGGGTAAAGTATCATAATTTTTTTACTGTTTCTACACCCATCTAAACTCACAGCATATTACATAGGGATGAAACAACACACCTGCCAAATAGATAGATCCAGGGGTAAAGTCTCATAATTATTTCACTGTGTATACACCCATATAAACTCACAGCATATTACATAGAGATGAAACAACACACCTGTCAAATAGATAGATCCAGGGGTAAAGTCTCATAATTATTTCCCTGTGTATATACCCATCTAAACTCACAGCATATTACAAAGGGATGAAACAACACACCTGTCAAATAGATAGATCCAGGGGTAAAGTCTCATAATTATTTCCCTGTGTATACACCCATCTAAACTCACAGCATATTACATAGGGATGAAACAATACACCTGCCAAATAGATAGATCCAGGGGTAAAGTATCATAATTTTTTTACTGTTTCTACACCCATCTAAAGTCAGAGCATATTACAAAGGGATGAAACAATACACCTGTCAAATAGATAGATCCAGGGGTAAAGTATCATAAATTTTTTTTTTACTGTATATACACCCATCTAAACTCAGAGCATATTACATAGGGATGAAACAACACACCTGCCAAATAGATAGACCCAGGGGTAAAGTATCATAATTTTTTTACTGTTTCTACACCCATCTAAACTCACAGCATATTACATAGGGATGAAACAACACACCTGCCAAATAGATAGATCCAGGGGTAAAGTCTCATAATTATTTCACTGTGTATACACCCATCTAAACTCACAGCATATTACATAGAGATGAAACAACACACCTGTCAAATAGATAGATCCAGGGGTAAAGTCTCATAATTATTTCACTGTGTATACACCCATCTAAACTCACAGCATATTACATAGGGATGAAACAATACACCTGTCAAATAGATAGACCCAGGGGTAAAGTATCATAATTTTTTTACTGTTTCTACACCCATCTAAACTCACAGCATATTACATAGGGATGAAACAACACACCTGTCAAATAGATAGATCCAGGGGTAAAGTCCTCATAATTATTTCACTGTGTATACACCCATCTAAACTCACAGCATATTATAAAGGGATGAAACAATACACCTGTCAAATAGATAGATCCAGGGGTAAAATATCATAATTATTTCACTGTGTATACACCCATCTAAAATCACAGTATATTACATAGGGATGAAACAACACACCTGCCAAATAGATAGATCCAGGGGTAAAGTCTCATAATTATTTCACTGTGTATACACCCATCCAAACTCACAGCATATTACATAGGGATGAAACAACACACCTGTGACATGTATTGATATGTATTATATACAACCTACTGTGTGATACTTTATGGATAAACAAAGGAACTTGAAGGTCTTGTCATCTGTGCCATTTGCATCCTTGACAAGATAAAGTGTATACTTACATACAGACTAATTGCTAGTCTTCGGTGATTCTTATCAATCCTTTTCAGCTTTGTCAGATTGCTTCATCGGATGCAAGTCTTTACTTGGTTATCACCCTTTTATTTTGCATTGCATAAATACTTGTTACCAATTTCATGTCTTCATTTATTTTGGAAGGCACTACAGTAGTCTTCAAATCAAGAAATAATGCAGGTTTCTCATGCAAGGAAAATGTTAACTAGATCAGTCCAGTTGTGGGAATGGAGATGGAGCATATTGTTATCTTGATCTGTCTGTTTCATTTCCACCAGATAAAATATTCCCCATCATTTAAAGTCACGTTGGGTAAGGAAAAACTGTATTGATAAGAGTCAGTGTCAGATTATGTCACAGTGACCAAACGACGAAGTATGGTGTTTTGTGTAGTTTACAGATGGATGATAGACAACATCAACAGATAGCTAACTTGGATGTCTTAGAGTTTGGGTAAATCAGATTCTATCGGTTTCAAGGTCCAGTGGTCAAAGTCACTGAGATTTTTTTACAAAAATCAATTTCCTGACAATAGCAATAATTGTACTTCACATTTGTAAACCAATTTTTAACCAAACTTTATGGATGGTTTGAAAATCTTGTTATCTATTGTTATTTCTATTCCTCCAGAATAGATGGTCAAATCAAAAAAGGGTTTTCAATAAAAGACTTCTTACAATGTATGGTTGGTCCCAAAAAAAAAATGGTGCTTAGAAGTCTTTTTATGAAGTCTAGTTAATTTCTTTGAAGTCCAGTTGGTGCTTATAGACAACTTTGAAAGGTTTTTTAATTTGTCCTTTTCTAGTGAAGTTAAGAATTTGAAATAAATTGCTTATTTAAGTGGCAGATGATTAAATATTTTTTATTTGTAAATTAAATATATTAATTAAAATGTATTGTTTCTGAAGTGCTTATGTGAAGTCACATAGCCAAAATACATAGTATAATCACCTAGAACAACACATAATTTGATGTCCATTAGGTGGCAGTTATTATTGTTTGATCTATTTTTCCATATCACATTTTAAAACTTGAATTCTTTAGTTCTTTTTTTCATCCACATGTTGATGTTATTAGCAGCTTGTTTGAATTCTGTTCACATTGTATAAATAAAACCAAATTAGAAAATTTAAAAGATAGGTTGTGTTTTAAATTGATGGAAATCTTTTTTTCACATGTATAAATATATCCTTATATGACAACCTTTATATTTACCTACATGGCATCAAACTCTTTTCCCACTAACTTGGAACAAACTGTTATGTTGTTTGTGCTGACAGCAGTTTGATCATGAGTTATTGGAAACAAAACAGTGTGGTGTCAGCAGTTTGGATGAGGTGCTGTTGGAAACAACACAGTATCTTTGAGTGTGTGTGAACATCAGGTTTATGATGTGTGGTTGGAAACAAAACAGTATAGGCAATTAGAAACATAACAGTATAGGCTATTGGAAACAAATAGTTACGTTGTTTTGTATCTTTGGACAGCAGTTGGATCATGTGCTATTGTAAACAAAGTAGCTACATTGTTTTGCGTGTGCTGTAAGCATTTTGATGAGGCTTAAGGAAACAAAACAGTTGTGCAGACTGCAGTTTCATGATGTACAATTAAATTTCATTTCATATATGTCTTTTCTATTTCAGAAAACAAGAAATTATTACAGGAAGCAAAGTTAGAATTGAAAAAGAGCAAGAGGAAAGATTATTATAAAATATTAGGAATAACCAAGAATGCTTCAGATGATGAGATAAGGAAAGCATATAGGAAGCGAGCTTTGGTACATCATCCAGGTAAGATAGAATTTGAATACATCCTTATATACTTCATTATAATGCTGATGACAGTAACCATACGAGTGCAGGGTCTATCAAGGATAAGTGATTGTGGATTCATGCAGATTTTTCAAAACTGGCAAGAAAAAACATTCCTGAAAATCACACATCACAGCATGGGTCCTACTGTGACAAAAGATAAGCAAAATTCATGAGAATCATACATCACATTTGCAAGTTCTACTTTTATTTCTTCATTGCATCACTTTTGTATTAAAATAAATTGCCCCCTTTTTCTGAGATGGAGGGGGTATTTTATACTTTTTCTGTTACATTGATACAAGTGAGGTTACCTCGTACTGAAAAAAAATTGCAGTAATGATTTTGGAGTTTTGGACATGAAACTGCAATGATGAGTAGACACTTTATAATTGGATCCAATTGGCACAAAAACTTTGGTCAAATAAAATGAGTAATGTTGGTTGAAGAAAATTAGACCAGAGCCTTGTTCATACCTGCCCAGATTTGCTTTTTTCATGTTAAACTGAGTGGTGTAATTTTGAGGAATTCTGTATCGGTATGGCAATAAGTAAATTTTGATTATATTTTAGGCCATTCAGTAAACTTTCAATATGATTGCAAATCCAGGTGAGGATGTAACAATATTTCGTCTTCAAAAAATTTCCAAATCATAATACCTTAGTAGATGTACTACTGCCTCACAAATCCAACCCTCCGAGTGTCGTGCAAAATCCTTGATCAAGTTTCTGAAAGTTCTTCACTTACAAACTGAAGGAGTCTTCACTTCATTAGGGAAGTAAACTCCATCTATATTTTCAAGTATTCTTTCTTCTTATGATGACAACGTTCTGCTTTTGCAATAATTTTGCATCACTTATAGTATTTTCAAACTTGCACAGGTAGCCAATGTGACTTAATGATAGTTCTAGCTAATGTTTGAATTGATGTGTGCATGCAAGTCTGTAGTGAGATTTAACAAACTCTTAACAGGTAAATTTTCTGTACCAGTGCACTCTTAGTGACCATATGCCAAGCTTGACTGAATTTACATGCTATCAATCAGCTTTCCTACAGGTGGATTATGAATTGATATTATTTATTGTCACTTCATTGCCTTATTAGGCTGTCTACTAACACTAATTTCCAGACAAAACATTATCAGCTATTGTGTTAAAAAATACAGGTGCAATGCTACACATTTTTAAGTTCTATTTGTCTTACATATTAGACCATGGGCAAAGCTAGATATAAACTTGATGCTTAGGCACATTTAATACATACCTGCATGGTATGTGATGGCATCCCCTCACATTGTCTTAACTGAACTAATAAGTGCATGTCTGGTGCATGATATAGAAAACTTTTTTAATTATTCCTGTATAATTTATGTCCAAGTCAGCATACATACAGTTCAGTTTTCAATTTTATCTTGGCATCAAATTCATAGTTGTGTATATGATGCCTTACTGAATTTACCTGTATTGAATATACTTTGGCCATTTCCTGCAGGTAAAATTGTCTCATTGGATATTGTAGTGCCTGCTTTGTAAAATCAGTAATGATGCAGCAGTTCCTTTTTTATGTGCAGGTTTTTGGGTGTAATATACAAAATTTGTTTATATTACTGCATAGCTTCCACTGTGGTTAGATAAACACAGGTCAGGTTTATATTGCTCTGTAGCTTCCACTGTGGTTAGATAAACACAGGTCAGGTGTATATTACTCTATAGCTTCCTCTGTGGTTAGATAAACACATAAATGACATATTGTATCTTTTCTGAATCATTTGTCAACTGACAATAGGGATATATGATTTTATTCATACACATTATTTTTGTTTAAAAAAAAACAGACTGGCAGTTATATATTTAACACCACACCAAAATTTCAGGATTGCTTGTTCAAAGCTGTTTGAAAGCCATAGATAGATAGATAGACAGATAGACAGACAGACAGACAGACAGACAGACAGACAATGGAGTTCACTATAAATGAAACCTAGGTGGGCAGATAACTTTTAGCTTTTTAGCCAATGTGTTTTTAGCCCGTCATTAATTATGTTGTGCATGATTTTTTTTACTTGGGCTTGTATTTATCTAGTGTTATGCTAGTTTATACACCCCTCCCTCAATACCTTGTACCCATCTAAAGGCATAGATTGCACTATAAGCAAGGGTGCAAGTTACCAAGGGACCTCCCAAAAATTCCACAAGACATCCCAAGAAGTGCAGGGAAGGCAGAGGGGAACTAGGCTGTTTAATGACTGAATCCTCGTTTTATAATCATGTCAAAAATAATTGTCAATAATTCACTTTTTCTGATCATGTTGCTCGTTATTCTGCATAAATTATATTTATTTTTAAAATGTCCAACATCTGAAAGCTCTAACATGGTTCCACCAGGTTAGAGCAACCAACACGTTTCACAAATTTTTGTGTATTACATCAGTTTTTTGTTTTATTAAATAGTCTGGGTCTTGCATTGGTGTATGATTTTTTTTTTGCGAAAGAATGAGTATTTTAAGCAGGAAACCAGACTAACTGTTGATACACTACCAAACAAGATTCCTTTTTATCAAAAGACAATTATTTTGTGAGACAATTCTCTACATCGAAACTCAACTTGTGTAATGTTCAATTAGTAAAATACAATACCATAATTTCATTGCAAGTAATAGTGAAACTTCTTATCATCCTTGAAGATAACTCTATGTGCAGATTCAGGAATTCTCTAAAACTCGTTTTCTTTACAATGGACCATATTTGTGAAACAAAGTTATTTATTTTATGAAGTTCTAATTTTGCTTTGAATTGATTTGATCACAGTTATGAATGAGTCATTTATAGCAATAATATCAGTCGCCAAAGAAAAGATGATAGTGCAGTGCTGACTATTAAAGTTACAGTGCACAAAAACTTTCAATGAAGATAGAACTGTCATTTTCATTTTTACCACTAAAAACACATAAAGTAATATCTTGTATTCCTCTTTAAAATTGTGTGTCCCAGAGACTCAATTCCCCTTGCCCTTGTTTTAGGTGGAGCACTGAAATGTTCAGCTTTCATTTATGTTAACTTGTCATAGCATGAGACAAGCAGCTTGAAAGTGCCCAGTCAATGCAGATAGATCACCTAAGAACAGTGAGAGCTTGATCAGATCCTATATCCCTAAGATGAACTGACATTGAGTTGGGGGTGGTGGGGGATTGCCTAGAAGAATTACCTTATATTTTGCTTTAATCAATTGAATTGCATGCATCCATAGAATAATTTTAAAATAGGCCAGTTCTACGTGCTGTATTGCTTATTATTCATGTATAATTAGAATATAGTTTAAAATAAGCCACTGGTATGTGCTCTACTAACTCATTATTTATGCATAATTAGAAAATGGTTTGTAATAAACCATTTGTATGGGCAGTATTAACTTATCATAGAAGAGAAAGGTGTATCCAGCATACATGCAAGGTTAACTTGGCACATGGTAGACAAGCTAGATAAAGTGTGATGAATTAACACAGAGGTAAGGGATAAGGAATAGACCACTTTACATCATTTAAGCACTTTTCAATTAAGTTTTTGTTGCTGATAGGATCTTCTTATGTGTTTCCGTTTCATAAATGATGACAGTGAGATAAAGTTCAAATCTTACTAATTCGTTATACTGAACCATTCTTTTCCGTATCTTTTTTGTAGATCGACACTCTCATGATACACAGGATAAACAGAAGGAGGAGGAGGTCAAGTTCAAGGAAGTCAGTGAAGCCTACAGTGTTTTGTCAGATAAAAAGAAGCGCATGAGATATGACAATGGACATGATCTAGAGGATCTGGAAGGAGGTGGTTTTGGTGAGTTTGGGGGATAGGGTTCATTGCCTTATAGCTTAGTATGGTGATGGTATGATCTTGTGCCTTGAGTGCTTTGTGTTATCCATCATCGATCATCAATTACTATAATTTTGAATTCTTTAAACAACCTATAGGATCATTTTAACTACTATAGCACAAAGAACTTCAACATTTATTCACTTGGTGTTGATTTGCTTCATAAAATATTAGAAGCTTTTTGCTTATATAATCATTTGAAAAAAAAGCATTCTGGTATGAATGTTTTGCAAGTTTGTGCAAATGCAGATCTTCCATCAAATATGGTCACTGTTTTGACAATAGAGAATCTTTTAATGACTTTGTCACATGAAATGCTAAAGAGAATATGAATAAATATAATAACATTATGCCATGAAGACATTTAAATTTTATAAATGTTGAATGCTGATCCTTGATTACATACAGTGTAACAATTTTTCAAAACCCACTCAATCAAATTTAGCCAAATTGACAAAGCTCTTGAAATGTGTACAAATGATGCATTCCACTTTATGTGTGGCTGCCAATAGTACAAGAACTTATAAAAATTGGTTCTTGACCAAATTTAGTAGAGTATAGTGGTTTGAAGGCCTTCAAGTTTGCAAAGATGATATAGATGTAGATCCAACATTGACTATGGCCAACAGTGAAGAATCTTTAAAAGTAATTTATCTACAAACTTTTCAGCCAACTTCTGATTAAATTGGACTTAAAATATCTGGTTTAAAAGAGAAGTTGTAAAAATTATAATACCTTCAACGAGAATTTTTTTTATTGAAAATGAACAGAATTTGAAGACACTTTTGTAGCAAGCTGTCTACCAATCCAGATGCTTTATCCATATATTTGACTTCTAAATAGATTTCACTTGAGTGATCTCAGATACACTTGGGCCTCTTCTTTTTTATACAAATTTCCAGTTATCTATGTTTCTGATGCTTCCACGGTTTCAGTAGTAGATTTTATTCATGTTATTTTGTATATAATGACCCATATTATCAGGTAATATTTGATTAGTTTTCTTAATGTTACCCTTGCTTGCTCTTACATCGCTCCTTGTTACAATTTTTTATTTGAGTCACTTTCATGAACTGTAGTTTGACATCTGTATTCCGAGAACGCATTTCAGTTTCAATTTGAAATCATTACAAATATTCCTCTGCTTATTACAAGCACTTTGAATACTATTGAGTATTTGTGAATGGATAGATGGCTAATTGAAATATATGCATACACCATTCCCTCAATAACTTACACATAGATATGAACCAGCTTATTTGTTGAAGATGGAGAAGATCTGGTAAAAGAGACTTTTACCTATTGCTCATTTTGTCATCGATAACATAAGTTGGTGCCAGGAAGTTTGTATCAATATCTTCCAATTCTCAACTTTCATTAAGTTCTATATATTGTTACATTTTCTTTATAAATGTTTCTCCGGACACTAAATAACAATCTTTGGGTAAAATTTTGAGGCCTCCCAATAGCAACATTTTAAGAATAAATAGCAATGAACTAAGTTTTTTCAATTGATATTTATATTTTAGTCATATATTTATATATTTAATTTGTCTTCAGTGTAATTAATATAAATATGATGGCCCCTCTTGTATTCCAACATGCAAATTGTCAGTTTACCATTATGGCTATGCAGATGTGTTTCTTGTATTTCTGTACTAGGTTAAAAGCTGATCTGCTTTGGATTATCAAGTTAATTATGTCTTTTGCATAAATTCAAATAAAGGGGATGGGGAAAATAAAAAAAAGTCAATAGACATATATCCTACCTGCATAAAAGGTAGTGGCCAGTCATTTATCATATATCAGCAATTTCAGTTGACTACTCAAAACTTTTAATATTTTTGTGTACTTGTTTTTTGTTAACTTGAAAATGCTCAAATAACACTCAGATATTTACTTAAGGATTTGGGCATCACTGCTTTAACCCATTCTATTCTGACTACGCCTCTGGTCGTAGACTTCCTTTGTATCCTGAATACACTTTCAGTTGTAGTTTCACTGTGTTTATGTAGCATCTAGAAATACATGTTATACATCACAAATACTTGTGTACTTCTTCACCGACAACAGGAAATGGTTAAAGCACGTATGCACAGAAAAATTTGAAGAAAAAAACGTTAAAAACGAAACAGCTGATTTGAAAATCGATCAATAAAATGGACACAAACTCAGATGTGAACATGGATATTGATAGCGAAGGTAATGACATTGAAGTTGAAGATTTTGATGATTATGAAGATAATATTGAATTAATTGATGGTTTAGATGTAAATAAAGTTGATGAAATAGATGCATCCATTTTTCGACATATTCATACAATTATGCTAACTTTTAAGGATTTAAATACGATTATGTCCTGGGTAATTTTTTCTCCTCGGTTGCATCCAGGATTTAAATTGATTGATGGGCAAATGTTCAACACCCAGAAGAATACTGACCTAGTGATGATGTGGACTTAAAAATTTTGACAAAACTTTTAATGATTCGGTTTAAAGATTTCCAGGATTAATTCGTGGAAAAGTTTTTTTCCGAGAAATTGCAGGATGAAGTACATGTTCTAGATTGTGAACTCAACAAATTGTTCCTAGTATTTAGTTGTGCAGTTTTGGTAAAATTATTATAACAATTGAACTAACAGTGCTGTAAACTTCAAATTTGGACCAAAATATTAGAAATAGAATTATCGTTATTTTATTCCCATACTATTTGGATAATTTCATTCATCTTCACGGAGAAAAGATTCACTGAAGTTCATGGTAATTTTTTTTTTTTTAATTTTTTTAAAGCCCTATTTCAAAATACATTTGTGAGCTTGTACATCAGTAAATTTTAACAAAACAAATATCACTGTGTTGCCAATTTTATTACATTTTATTACCTTTTCAGAAATACATAGTTTTATTTAAAGCATATAAAACTATGTTACAACATTTTTTTGTAAACATGGTGAAGGTCCTCACAATTTCTTCTGCTGCTGCAGTGAGATGCTCCATTTTACCACAGTGTATTTAGAATTGCTTCTCAGGATAGAATGGGTTAATAGTAAAACAGCTTTTAAAAATTGAGTTCAAACACTGAAGTATTTTTCACGAAACAAATGACTATACTTTTTGAACAATAGGAATCATGATTCATTGTGCAGAAAGCAGTGATATGATACATTCTTTTGCAGATATAAAATGGATACATATATGTGTATTAAAAGTTTCTTTGATTTATGTTGTCAACTTTTTCCAATGATTGGTTATCTTGAAAATTAAGGTAATTTATAATCAACAACAGTTTAATTGGAAAAAGCTCTTTATTGCCAAATATTCCCAATGCAACTATAACATGAATATTTAGCCATTAAAGAGCACTACTACCCCTGCACCCTACCACAATCTTCTCGGTGTCTATATAAGATAGCACCCCCTTCATTTTCCAGAGGTCCTTCGGTAACTCACACCCTTGTTTATAGTGCCGCCCCATGATTTTTAGCCTCATTGTGTGCTGGTTTTCAAGGGTGAGGTGTATTTGTACATTTTTGTGAGAGAGGCATATTTTATGCTTCACTAATTTCCAAGATGCAAGGTTTATTTCTTCTTATCTCCAAACTGGTATTTACAGAAGAAAGTTATTTTTTGGTACATTGCCATGCTGTTATTTACAGAAGACCATACTGGTATTTACAGAAAATCATCTTATGGTACATTTCCATACTTGAATTTACTGAAGGCCATATCTTGCGGTACATTTCATGCTGGTATTTATAGAACACCTTATCATGTGGTATATTTCTATACTGATATTTACAGAAGACAATATCTTGAGATACATTTCCATACTAGTATTTACATGAAACCAAATCATCTGCTATTTAAAAAAGACCTATTTTATGGTACCTTTCATGCAGGTATTTATAGCATGTGGTGCATTTCTATACTGATATTTACATAAGAACTTATCTTGAGATAAATATCCATACTAGTATATACAAGAAACCATATCTTTTGGTATTTAAAGAAAATTATATCTTATTGTATATTTCCATATTGGTATTTACAAAAAAAAAAACTATTGTGTGGTACATTTTATGCTATTATTTACAGAAAACTGTATCTTGTAGTACATTTCCATACTGGTAAATGCAGGAAACCATATTTTGTAGTACATTTGAACATTGTAATTGTTGTAAGTCACAAAATCTTGAATGCACAAAATGTTCCAGATTCATCATTTTTTTTAAAGACAACAGAATTTCCCCATGTTAATTTTTCATTACTGATAAAATTTAAATAGCATGAGAAATTTCATATGTTTTGGCCAGATATTTATAAATGCCCAATTTGGGCCTGTCTCATTTTCAAATGGGTTATACTGATTTGGTAGTCGCCTTTCCAAAACCATAGTGTTAAAACATACCTCTGTGCTCATCTTTCTCATTCCCAACATTTGTGCACATAGTGTCTAAACAGTCCAGTTTTATTTGCATATTTAAATTCATCTTAACGATGATGTTAAGTCTGGGAGCAGTCTTGATTGTTTTTCAAAAATAATTTTTATATGATCCATAGGGTCACAATTGTATGCCCCAAGAACTTTACCCCCATCTTATGAGATGACACATCACGTCAGTAAAGACTTGGTCAAATTCTCAGATGTGTTTGCTACATAATTGGAAGGGGGATAATTTATGTAAAACTACCTCAACCCAGGGCTATTGCCAAATTCTAACATGTTTCCTATCTACAGAACCCCACTAAGTTTCTGTCTTCAATTTCATAAGAGGAATTGTTGTACAATATTATATACAGGAACCCCGAGTGGCTGAATGGTCTAAAGTGCTGACCATTAAGATCACTGCCATCTCACCTCTGCGTGAGTTTGATTCCAGGCTTGGCTAATGTGGGTAAGTGAGAAAGCCTGCCAGTAGCTTCTTGTGGGTCAGTGGTTCTTTCCTGGATTTTCCAGGGTTCTTCCTCCATCATTAATACTGGCTGCCATGTATAGCCTATCTTGTGCTGAAAAATGGTGTTAAACCCTATAACAACAACAACATTATATGCACAGACAGTATCACTTTTTTCTGATCTTTTCTCCAAAGTGGCACTAAGATATAACAATGCATTTTTGACTGTTTGACTGTATGTGTCTCTAAGAATTAATTAGTATGTCTTATTACAACATGTTGAATAATTGTATATTGAGTGCACAGCACAATTGATGCAAATAAAAGAGAACACATGATGTAGCATGTAGGTGACAATATATCTTTACTATTTTCAGATCATATAGATCCTAACCAGATATTCCAGGCATTCTTTGGAGGTGGTGGGCAAGGATTCTCATTTGGTGGTCCTTCAGGTTTTCCAGGTGGAGGAAGCTCATTCTCCTTCCAATTTGGATAAAATTATACATAAATTTAATTGGGGATTTGTTTCAGCTGATATGATTAGTTAATGACCCCTTACTTTGTATTTCATACCTGGCATGTGAATTCATGCAACTTTCAAGACAGTTTGAGAATATGCACATATCTAAACCTATCAATTATGATAATATAAAGACCGTAATATTTATAGCTCTGCAACTTTTCTATTATTCTTCCAAAAGTTTCAGAGATTTTGCATCAGTGATATACAATTTCTACAGATTTAGTTTTGATTTAAAGTTGTAAGGCATACTTCAAAAGTTTTATGAATTTAGTGCCTGATATTGAATTCATCTCAGGCCAAGTTTAATGGTACCTGCATTTTGCTAATACTAACCTTTGGGTCTAATTGTGTAGCATGTAAATTGCTACAGGTTAACAGATTTACTGAACAATTTGTAATTTAGAATGTTTTATTTATATAATGTACACAAGAATTAGTTATGGGAGATTATTCATGATCTTCATTATAGATTTTTTTTTAAATATGACATCAAGTAAGATCAAGTCTCTGAAATGTGAAACTAACCAAGAACTTCAGTTACATTAAGACCAAGCTCCTGCAATGTGAAACAAGTCAAGAGCTTCAGTAAGATCATGTCCCATATTTTATCACGAAAACTCTGAGCTGCCACATAACATTGAGTGTGATACTGAAGAAAAGAATGTTAGAATCTGAGAACTCACAGAACAAACTTTAGTATCTCTCCAAAATTTCAATTTAAAATTTAAAAGTAAATTTAAAAGTATGGACCTAGATTGCTTCTTGAATCCTATCTGATTTAAGACAGTAACCTTGAACTTGTGTCTCATGCTTAAAACGGTTTCAGAGAATACAGGACCATGATCATGCCGTTAATTTGAGACAAAAGTCTAAGTCTCTGGATAATTATTGTGCTCTCTCTCTCTCTCTCTCTCTCTCTCTCTCTCTCTCTCTCTCTCTCTCTCATTTCAGTAGCTTTCTATGGATTAATGGTTCTTCTTGGATTCTTTCTCCACCATGCATAGATTTTTATATGCTGAAAAATGGCATTAAACTCAAAATCACCCCATTTTTGATGGATTGCCACAAAGCATAGTAAATATTAAATTACCATCATCACTTTGCTTGTGCAGTTTCTTTTAGTGCTATTGCATATTTTATCATGTAGTAATGTATGATATCGTGAAATAGTCCCATAGTTTTGTACGGATTGCCATGAAACATTGGTAAATATTTTGGGCAGCACAGCACCAGAAGCTATGCAGAGCAACTTATCACTTTGCTTTAACAAGTTTTGTTTGAGTTATTGCCCATTGTTATGTAGTATTGTATGACACAATCAAATCAATCATTCTGTCTGGTAGTTCAGTGCGGTATAATTTCAGTAGCACATCTAGTCCCACAAGTTTTGACAGATTGCCATGAAACTTATTGTGGTTAGTATCTGATGATGTGCATATTAACAAATCACTTTGCTTTCTTAATTGTTAAACTCGTCTCTGCTGGTCATATACTAGAAGAGCTCATTGTCCATCATTCAGCTTGTCTTTAAAACATATGTTGTTTGTATTTGCTATGCCTGCAAAACTATACTGAGGATTGCCATCAAAACTTAGCACATTTTCATTCCATGGTGTAGCCAGTCCTATATGAGAAAGGTACTACTTGAATGAATACATAGTGGCCATTAAAATTTTCTTATCTCTACTGAACAGATGGTCACAACAACATGGGATTTTCAATGTCCTGCAATATTTAATTGATGACTTAGAGATAGTTATCATTTTAAGATGCCCATATAGAGAAACCTTTATGCCTCCTTCATTTTATAAAGTTATGGTCTTTCTGAATGGCAACTGGATGCAATTAAAATGGACATTTGTGAATGCAATCATGTTTGCATCTGTTGTGGATTGCTCTAGTACATAATAATGGCATGGATCAGCAAAATATGGCCTTCGGGTCAGATCTGTTACATGTACTGGTTTTATCCATTAATTTACATCTCAGGGTGTGGCTCTAAAAATCAATTATGTTACCCATTTGTTTTCGAGATACATATAGGGTACAGATGGAATGTGGGGAATTTGGAGAGGCATGGGTATATATGCATGATCAAATTGTTTACCGTTTGAATACTGTTTTTTTTTAATAATTGCATCTTGTTTGGTCAAATAACATGAACACATTAGTGTTTCAGTTTGTCAAAGTGTGCCAAAAATGGGGAATTTCCAAAGGCATGTATGCACAGCACAGACATGAAAAAATTATGTTCATGCAAATGTTATCCAAAATGTTGTATGCAGTAGTGGAAGCAATGTAATGTATGGTATATGTACGACAGATGTAAAAAAAAAGGTGCTGAAGTTATATTGGTGAGAGATATGTTGGCACATATAGTTCACTTGGGTCCATATTTTTTTTTAAATACTTGTACAGTGCTCCTATTCTTACAGAGCCACACCTTTTTTGAATGTTTGGTCAAATAACATGAACACATTAGTGTTTCAGTTTGTCAAAGTGTGCCAAAAATGGGGAATTTCCAAAGGCATGTATGCACAGCACAGACATGAAAAAATTATGTTCATGCAAATGTTATCCAAAATGTTGTATGCAGTAGTGGAAGCAATGTAATGTATGGTATATGTACGACAGATGTAAAAAAAAGGTGCTGAAGTTATATTGGTGAGAGATCTGTTGGCACATATAGTTCACTTGGGTCCATATTTTTTTTTAAATACTTGTACAGTGCTCCTATTCTTACAGAGCCACACCTTTTTGAAGTATAGAGAAGTAAAGACCTCATAGAAAAGACTGGCCTGTTAATAAAGTGAAAATGTCTGAAATTTAGTGTTTGGGTGTCAGACAAGTTTTTAGGAATCTCCATCAGAGAGACGACCTCAAGACAGGGACCACTGTACAATACAGTTGATATTCGAAGTAAATTTTGGTATTGGTAAAATTGATCATAGCCAATATGTAGATTTATTACCCATGACATATCTTTTTTTTTTTTGTAGTGCCATGCCATTAAACATGATTTACCAGACAGAATTATCTCCTATGCCATCTTTTTACATTTTAATTAGTACTACAGGGCCAATGTTGTGGATACATACCATTAAACATAATCTACCACTTATAATTCTTTAGATAGTATTATATATAGTAGATTCTGTTTTATAAGATATACATTTTTTTCCCCATTTGTCGGAGACTTTTTTCAAACCTTGTGTTAAACACTTTGTTATGCAGATACTATTTATATCTCAAGTGTCTATGAAACTTAATGTAAAAGTGTGTTTTCGTTTTGGCTTCATTTGTATTTATACAACAATAGATTGTATCTCTTTATCAGACTCAATCCAGGAGTGTGGATTTGGGGGTTTGGAACGATTGACCTTAAGACACTGCATGTATTATCAAACCAAAATTCTTGTCATTTTTATTAGAAATAGATAAAGGCATGTTGATGTTGAAAACTTTTCTGACATTATTGTCATAACTAAGAAAATTATAGGCAGTTTCATTATGGGTTGACAGATTGTCTCAGTTTTATTTTTATTTTGTTTCTTCATACCTTTCAGTTTTTGATTAATAAACAATAATCCTGAAATTATAAATAGATTATTGGTTCAAATGTCTTTTAGATATTTCACATATGTTGCTAAAATGGCAGTTGTTGCCTTCACAATACATGGAAAGTAATTTTATGTAATCAGGTTTAAGTGTTTGCAAATAGCTTGAAATTTATAACTTGTTGCCAGCCACTTCTTGTCAACAAGCAAAACATTAACACTGAAATATTTCTGTCATAACTCTGCTATAGAGAATGTACAGGAGATTACATGAAAAAGATTTGATATTTTCCAACTTTCCAAACCCTTTTAGCATGATTGCTTTGTTGTGGTTTTTACATGTATATTGTGTGGTTATACCATCTTTTCAGATAAATTGCAATATACATTTATCCATCCCTGGTTTCATACATTTTCTTGGGTATCAGTTTTTGTGCAGATTTTAAATTCATGGATTTGATTCCAAAGTTAACATCTTTATAAGCATTTAATTTGATTAAATAAACTGTAAATACTTAAAATTAGAAGATAAAAGAATAAAAATATTCCAACAACATTCACTTGAATAGTTATAACAATAGTACTGCTGTCATGATTTAATCCCTTACATTAGTTTTGATACAAGTGATCACCATGAGAGGGATCCATTGCAACCATCAATACAAAGCCAAGTCATATGAAAGCACATTTGTATGTTGCATGCTACATGAACCACTGCATGTAAAGTGCACCCAAATGATAATGCTAATAGGACTGGTAAAATTTTCAAGGAGAAAATTTCTGAGGTGGGATATAATTATCTTATATAATTTGTACTTGTACTTCAGGCAATGAGCATTTTACAGCCATATATTTAGATCAAAAATTTTATGCTGATAAAATGACTGGTTTTCAGAAACATCTTTTTTTTCACATGAAATGTATTTGCTTTCATTCATCTCTGCTTTTTAAATCACTTATTTTCTCTGTCATTGCTGATTTCACATCGATTTAAGACAGTGATTGAAATAGCATCTATCATATACTACATACTTGCATGTGCATTGAAACAGCAGTTTAATTAATACTTTTTAAAAAAAACTCTTAAGACTGCACAATTAATAGATCATATTGTATTACAGTAACAAATTGAGTTATCAAATAGCTGAGCATTGTTGATCACTATAAATGTATCCATGAATACATGGGATAGTAGTGGAATTACTGCATTACATTTGACTCATTTTTCATGTCAGTGTAAGCCAGAAAATCTACAAAAATTGATACCTCATGAAAATATGAAGGAAAAACCTACAGTATACATAGAGGCAATCTCTGTCATAATCTAGAAGTCCTATATATACAGGTTTATTTACAGGACAATTTCATTCCTCATTGCAATCACTTAGAAACTTGCTTCATCCATTTTTTTTTCCATGATTATGTATCCATCATTAAAGTGCATGATTTAATTCCATCACATTTCACAGAACAAATTTCATTTTTTAGACTGCTCAATTTTGTTTGAGACTAAGGAACACCAAGAGTGTTTTTTACCAAATAAACTTTATTATAATTAGTCAGTATTAGATAGAATTTTTGTAGAATTTTGCTCACTGTACCTTTTATTTGGCTTTTTCAGTAAAAACATGCCCTAGCGAATCACCTCTTTGCTACAAAATATTTTAGTAATCATAGTGCAACCTTGTCAAAATCAAGATTTACGTGTAACAGGTATATCTGATAGGCACAAAAATACAAGGTCATGATCTGTTGACCTTTTGATTCACCAATCAAATTACAACCTTTGTATTTCAAAAAGTGATGAAACTATCATTTGTAATATATTTAGTAAGTATAACACTCTAGTATGTAATACAACACTTTATCTGATTGGTTAAAAAAGTAAGTTGACTGAACATTTCTAACATCAGAAAAAATAACCTTTATTGGTACCTATCAGATGTCCTTGATACTTTTGAATCAGATTGAAGCTATAGTCCATAGTGGCCGAGTGGTCTAAAGCGCTTTCCATTATGGATCACTGCCATCTCACCTCTGTATGCGTGGGTTTGAGTCTAGGATTTGGCGAATGTGGATATGTGAGAAAGCTTGCCAGTAGCTTCTCGTGGGTCAGTGGTTATTTCCGGTGATTTCCCAGTTTCTTCCTCCACCATTAATACTGGCCGCCATGAATAACCTAACATGTACTGAAAAAAATGGCGTTAAACCCAACAACAACAACAACAACTGTAGTCCAAATAATTGTACTTTCCTCCTTCATTTCAAACAATGTACAAAAAATAGTATAATTAAGGGTGGTCCAATGTCTTTAACATCATAGGCCTCATAACCAAACGGTCACATGTGTGTGTGTGTGTGAGAGAGAGAGAGAGTATACAAAAAAATGACCAGCCAGCAACTGTGGTCCACAGGCCTGTAGAGTTAGACCACTGGTACAATTATTAGTTATGACCACTTATAGTTTCAAAGAGGCTTCACATGTTAAGTTTTAAATTTGTTTTATTAGTAAAGAAAGGTGTAAGTTGTCAATTAGTAATATGTTGTCATCTGATCGACTAACTCTGAAAAGAAACCAATTTTTGTATTAAAAAAATGTACATAATATATTTTGTATTGCATGTGTTTTGTGAGTGTGTAGCAAGAAATGTGTGAACAAACCTAGTTGGATCCAATAGAATATGTGGTTATTACCTTTCATTTTGAGTATGAAAGTCAAAAAGTTGTTATAGTGTACGCATCTTGAAGAAACTGGTCAATTAAAATGAAATGTCTAAATCTGAAAGTTTACAACTTTAAATGTCAGTTCTAATCAGGTGCAGTGTAATTAAAATCAAGCTCTTTATATCAATAAGTAGATCTGACAGACACTGATCAGGGCCAGTTGAACTTTTGATTCACAAATCAAATTAAACCTTTCATACAAAATGTAAAGCATCATTCCGAACATATTGTTTCTAATAACTTTTTCTAGCATGTAATGCAATGTGTTAGCTCTTAGACAACTTAAAAGAGATGAGCAAGGATTCCCTAAGGCCTGTATAATTAACTTATTGATAAGTTGATATAGATTTTTTCAGACTATTTTCATGCATGTTCTCAATACTTTATCCTGTGTAATCATTTGTATTAATTGAAAGTTTCGCTTATAAATAAGTATGCAAGTCCCTATTGTTTGTTTCACTATTTAATTTAATGGAAACATGTGTATGTCATTATTCATATATATTGTTACCTTTCTGATGTAATAAAACTTGAAATTTCCTGTAAGGGTCAGTTATACATGTATGGTAACTACACACAGGTAAGGCAACAAAAATATTTGTCAGGTTGATTATGTGACTTTACCAAATGAAGAGCAGTAGTCCTAATAAACATTTAAGAGACAAAGAAGTTGCAACAAAAATTAACAAGATATTTGCATGTAACTCCTTGGTATCTGAGTATATTGAAATGTAAATATATCTTTGCTGATTGTTTTTGTGTCTGTGAATTATTTAATTTTGTTATTGTGCTGTATGATTCACACAGGAAGATTGTGAAATATTACATGCATATAAGTAAACGTGTGTATGTACCTTTATGACAGTAGTATGTCAGTGATAATAAACACGTGCTAGGTGTGAGATTACTGTGACATGAAACTGTGATTTCTTTATTCCGTTTCTTTGTCATATTTGTAATAATATTGGAATATTAATCGAAGGCAGAGAAAGGATTAAAACACGTAATTTTTAAATCTACAGCTGAAAATTCATTGTCCTTGATAAAACAAAATAGTTGAGAATTTTTTTAGATTTTTGGAAATCAAATAATCATAGGTTTAGATGGTATTTTTTAATCCTTGTATGGAAAAAATGTTTCCAGATATGCAGGCAAATTATTAAACCTGCTTCTGTGTACCATTTTGTCACAGACAAATGCCTTTTTACAAAATAACTTGTCCTGTAGAGTTATCTCTTGTCTGTGGAATTCATTAACTACCCAAAACCTGGAAAATTTGCTAGTATTATTCTGTCTCTGCCAACACTTTCAGAGATCATCTTGTACAAGTTGTTTGATGTTAACAAAGTTTTAGTTCATCAACAAAGGATTTCCTGATTTGTCATCTTTAGTATATTTGTTTTTGTCACCAGCTTTTCAGTACGAAATTCAGTATCATTAAATTAAGCCGATACTAAATGCATCCTGAAAAATGTTCTCTTGAATGTTGGTGGCAGTGTGTAGTCTAGCTGATAACTTCCATTGAAATCAACTCGCATTTGATAATATCTATGGGAAATTATTTTACATGCTAGCTGTAAATCTTTTGGAAATCTGTGTTAGTCATACTTTTTCATATTTACAAACTTTCACTAGCTGGACCAAGAATTTGACTTGTCCCAAAATAAGGCTATTGAAATTTGACCAACCAAGACGTTTACTTGTTTCTAACAATATGAATAATATATTTAAAATTTTCAATTGGAGGTATAAATTTAGAAAAACTCTGGTCTTGGTAGCCATTCCTTTCTTTACCTAGGTTACATACTGTATAATCCAAGGGCATTTGTTCTAATTAACGATTGTTACAATTATTTTTAATTTTTAAAAGTTGTGAAATTGGTTTTTGTCTGGCAACATTTAGATCTGATTTTATCTAATTTAGATAGTGTTACATGTTATTTGATACATGGTAGGCATGACACACAGAAATTGATGTTTTCTTTCCATTGAAAGAAGAAAATGATTATACTTTTGGATTCTTCTATCTTTATCGCTGATGGAAAAATAGTTTGTGAATGTAGTGTTTTACTCCATGTAGGTAAAACTTAGTGATAAGTATTACAGTCTGAAGTTAGCTTACTAATGTCGTTGATAAACATTACACATTGAATTTAGCTCTTTTTTATGGTGCTGCAATGTGCTTACTTACCCAGCATTGTGTTTTCATCTAAGAACATATTTATCATTCTTCAGTAATAAGGCAAGTTATCAGGACAGGCAGAACAAATCCATTAATTGAAATAGTACAATACATGCTTACAATAGCAATAAGAATCCCTGGTACCCATTATTGGATCCATTAATTGAAATAGTACAATACATGCTTACAATAGCAAAAAGAATCCCTGGTATACCTTGATTGGATCCATTAATTGAAATAGTACAAGACATGTTTACAATAGCAATAAGAATCCCTGGTATACAATAATTGGATCCAATAATGGAAATAGTACAAGACATGCTTACAATAGCAATAAAAATCCCTGGTACCCATTATTGGATCCATTAATTGAAATAGTACAATACATGCTTACAATAGCAATAAGAATCCCTGGTATACCTTGATTGGATCCATTAATTGAAATAGTACAATACATGCTTACAGTAGCAATAAGAATCCCTGGTATACCTTGATTGGATCCATTAATTGAAATAGTACAAGACATGTTTACAATATCAATAAGAATCCCTGGTATACATTAATTAGATCCATTAATTGAAATAGTACAAGACATGCTTACAATAGCAATAAGAATCACTGGTATACATTAATTAGATCCATTAATTGAAATAGTACAAGACATGCTTACAATAGCAATAAGAATCACTGGTATACAATAATTGGATCCATTGATTGAAATAGTACAAGACATGCTTACAATAGCAATAAGAATCCCTGGTACCCATTATTAGATGCATTGATTGAAATAGTACAAGACATGCTTACAATAGCAATAAGAAGCCCTGGTATACAATAATTGGATCCATTGATTGAAATAGTACAAGACATGTTTACAATAGCAATAAGAATCCCTGGTTTGCATTAATTGGATCCATTGAAATAGTACAAGACATGCTTGCAATAGCAATAAGAAGCCCTGGTACCCATTATTGGATGCATTGATTGAAATAGTACAAGACATGCTTGCAATAGCAATAAGAATCCCTGGTACCCATTATTGGATCCATTGATTGAAATAGTACAAGACATGTTTACAATAGCAATAAGAATCCCTGGTACCCATTAATTGAATTATTAGTACAAGACATGTTTACTGTAAAAATAATAATAATCCCTAGCAACCAAGTGGCTGAGTGGTCTAAAGTGCTTTCCATTATGGATCACTGCCATTTTCCATCTGTCTGCTTGGGTTTGAGTCTCGGATTTGGCGAATGTAGATATATGAGAATGTTTGCTGGTAGCTTCTCGCTGGTCAGTGGTTCTTTCCGGGGATTTCCTGGTTTCTTTCTTCACAATTAATACTGGCCACCATGTTTAGCTTATCATGTGCTGAAAAATGGCGTTAAGCCCTACAACAACAACAACCCTAGCACCCATTAATTGGATTTAAAATGTGCTTACAATAAGAATAAGACGCCTTCTGTTTTGTTTTCATGTCTCTCCTTACATAATTTAAGTTTTTGAATTCTTACAAAGTGCTATTATTGTGATGTGGTAGTTGTAATAGACAACTGTTGTAATAGAAAACCATAATTGAACTTGTAATAGTCAACTGTACTTAACCTTTGATTTTGTTTTTAATCTGGAAGTGTAAGAGAAGCCAAACATTGTATCAATAAAAGAATAATATTTACTTCCTTGGTCTGATTTTTCTCTCAGTACTTTGAGACTCACCCCCAAAAAATGTCATCTTGTTTCCATTAATGAACTTCTTGCAATTGACGGTCAAGAACAATTACAGAACACAGAATTTTGAGGTAGCATAAATTGGACACCGAATCTCGAGGTAGTGTTCAGTGGACAAAGCTCAGCATGCTTGCCTAGTGATAGTCATGTATATTACATTATGAGGTTGAGATTCCGTTTATCACTTCACAGTAGAGCCATATTATTTCTCAATATTTCAGTGTGCCATACAGTGTTCAAATTTAAATTTATTCACAAAATTATAGCAGATAAATTGGCAGAAATTCTATGATAAAACTTGAGTTTTTATTGCAATCTAAAGGGTAAGACCAGAGTGTACACAATCTTTTCATCTGCTGAAACTGAATTCTATCCTGATGTTATCTGTACATTAAAATTATAGATAATCAGTGAGAATGGCTGGGATTCATTTTTACCTAAAACTCTAACCTTAGATCTCTAAATCAAATATATTGTTCTTTTTCAAGAGGCCATATACATTTGATGAACAAGAAATTAGTATTTTTAAACTTTAATTTGAAATATTTTGTATGCGTGTCAGAACAATTTGTGAGAATGGAGACAGATCATACAGATGTTTGAAATGATTGGATTATGGAAACACAAATTTTTGAAAACTACATTGTTTTTGGTATTTTTCATGGTGCAATAAGTGCTGTCATTTAGCATTCCTCGAGAAATTATATATTATTACTTTATTTTAAGTAACACTGTTAAAAACGATCAATCTAAAGTGGCATTGAAAATGCAGTGTTTTTGATAGGATTGTTCAAAATAGTTTTAAATTGTTTAACATGGACCATATGACAAAAAAAAAACTGATTATCAATTAGCAATAAGATATTAGTTTTCATAATTTAGTGTCTCCAGAGTCCATATCTGTATTGGTGGTGACCATCCTTAGAACTAATTGAGAAAATTATATATTTTAGTGATGATAATCACACAAGATAAAGGCTTATGTATTGAAAACAGAATACACGTAGTATTTCGAATTAAGAAAGTATTGTGTATTAAAAAAAGACCAAATTTTGTAAGAGGTGGTTTATTCATACTGTAGATTTCTCTTTAATCTGCTTTAGATTAAAAAAAGACGCTGAAATATAATTCAGAAGTGGGCTAAAAAAAATTGCAGGCCATCACCAGCCATGGACGTTTCACTCATGGAACTCGGAGGTCTTCAGCCTATTTCATAAGTCTGCTTCCGAAAAATGAAAAGACTTTGCCGGCTCAATCTTACAACTAGTACTTTTCTGCACCCTTTTAATAAGTCTATACTAATGCTGTTTTGCCCAAGTACCTAATCACATTAACTCATATTATGTCAGTGATTTGACAGTATTGTCCACTGCTGATTCCTTTCATTGCTTTGATGACTTCATTTAATTTAAACCCCTTTGCAAAATAATAGGACATTGTTTATTTGCCAAGGAATCGCATGTGCGTACAAACAGTAGAACAACGGTTGCTTAGCAATCAGAGTATCCCTAAGAGGGACAGTCTTTTTCACAAGATTATTGCAGTGATATGGATTGGATGTTAGTTCCTGGTTTGACGCCTCTTTACTAAAGTCTACCCTTTAGCTATTATACAGTCTGACCAAAATACTTAAAGGGAAAGGGGGCACTTTCCAGGTAGAAAATGAAGTAAATAATGAATTCGGAAGCTCTAGTGTCCAAGCGTTTGTTTTGATGTGTTGTAGATCAAAGAGTATCATGCTGCTGAAAGTAACTACATGTGAAAATAAACAAGGAACAGATATGGGTAGAAAAATATATGCACTTCTACCGATTAAATCATATTCATGATTTATACCTAGATGATTGTTTTATTTTTCTTGCTTTGAAGAGCAAAGCTTTATGGCTTATTTTTGACTGTTAACTTTTTTCCTCACAAATATGAGATGCCTTATGGACAAATATTTTTAAAAAAGTTCGTTTAATAATATTCGTGGCAAGGTCTTACTAGGTTTATACAGGTCATTAATAAGAACAAACTTTTGCTATAGGTTGATTGCACATTGATTCGCTTATACGTCTTATCTTCATTTGCTTGATCCGATACAAAAAAGGGAACTTACCCTCTGCTTGGATGCATTCGAAGCTTTCTCTTCTGAAAGTATCTATGTTAGGCAAATGAATCATACTTTTATCACAGAGAAACGCAATTGGTTCTTCAGTATGCTACCTAATCTATCTTCTAATCAATCAAACCCTGCACATGATCTTTACTACATTTTCTACGTTCAGAAAGAAAAATTCATTCCAGCGTAAGAATTCGTGCTCACTTTGAAAAACAACTCTAACCCTTCAAGGAAAAATCAACGAAACGAAAAAAGAAAAAAAAAACAAAGATCAAGTGTTATTAAAAAAATCAAGTATTCTTAAAATAGCCCCGTGGTTGTTGAAATCTTACAAATAATGGTTGACCTTTATGAACTTAAGCGTCTTCAAGAAATCCCGTTTCAGAGTAAATTAGATGATGTCTAAGCCTCCTGTCTTAGTTACACGTCCGTGTATATCGAAAATTCAAAGAATGGAGATAGGTCTAGAACTACCTTTGCGACACCCCATGACACCATCTCGAGCTAGTTACCGGATTAAGCCTCGTTTATTTTTACAGCAGAAATTGCCATATTCAGCGTTTTGAACTATGTCGAAATACGAATTCAGTCGTCTTTCGTATTCATCTTTTACACTAAAAGCATTGCAGAACTTAAACTCGACATGCCGATGATATTACAAATATTAGAAGGGGAAAAAAACGTGATGTTCTCGTGCAATTCGAGTACATTTAATACATTTGGCTGCCTAGTCTCGTTAGGAAAAATGATAATGAAAGGGCAGATAAAGCAATCAAAGATGTGCACCTGTTTCCTAAAGAAATGTTCCTTGTAATGACTTAAGATATCGATAGATTTAACACAGCACGTGGTACAATATCTTTACAGAGTAGATGATCTTTGTGTACCTCTGACACGTGACGGCTCCTCTAACTACTCCCTAACTCCAAGGCCAATATGATGGATTACATATACAACGGTCATTCATGATCAGCATATGCCGAATGGATCAATATAGATAGTGTTGAAATTATCAGTGTATGAAACAAACTCGGTAACTGTAATTATATTTCGAGATGCACACGTGAACATTCATTGATCTATAGAGGGGCACCTAATTCGCAAGGCTGAGCTGAGTTAAATACATGTAATGTATCTGAGATATGAACAATTTAGAACAAATTCATTAACACAGGTATGGCGAAAATTAGTTTTGAAGTATTACAGTAGTTAATAAAAAGATTAAATGGAAAAGGTTAAATTAAATTCAACATTAACATAAAATGTAGCAGTGGTCATCTGACGTAGGCAATTAGTTATTGCACGCCCCTGGTATACATTTAAAAGGGAAGAAGCCTATTCATCCGCTGTGTTTTTATTCCTTAACCCAACAGACATGGACATATAACAATGTATTCATTGATTATGTCCTGAATAATTTAAGTGTTAAATTTCCATATTCTGTTTGTAAATTAACCAAGCGGATTAAAATCTCCAGTCATTCACGCAGGGTAGTCATCTGTTTTTTTTAGGGGGTGGGGGCATTACATCAGATCAGATGTTTAACAAGCCAACATTTCTTATTCAAGGGTATAAACTTCCGCAAGGCTCTTTGGCATGTATATACAAAAGCCCACTTTTGTTATCGGTTTTAAAACAATAGTTCTCATTTTATTGTGTCAGTCATAAAAGTCCAGGCTCTTATATTATACCTTCCCACCTTTCTACCGCTTCAAAAATATAGTCATTGTCTTTTCTTCCCAAGTCTTTCATTCCTTTCAAAATTTCAGTATTCAGCCACTAACGTCATATTCACATAAACTCTTAGAAATGCTTTTTTACATGGCCAGAAGAGAGAGAGAGAGAGAGAGAGAGAGAGAGAGAGAGAGAGAGAGAGAGAGAGAGAGAGAGAGAGAGAGAGAGAGAGAGAGAGAGAGAGAGAGAGAGAGAGAGAGAGAGAGAGAGTTTAGGATCTGAAACGAAACGGACTAATTTCATTGAAATACTCAACATATAAAATTACAAACAATAACAATGTACATAAACTTAAATTACGGATATAAGAGATACGTATGAAGCTACGATACTCCTTCAATTACCAACTTCAAACATTTGTATAATTTCTGTTCTTTATAATACAAATATTTAAATATTGAATAAATTCATGAAAACTTAAAATCTAAAATTCAATATTTCAGACTAATACCGCAATCAGTAAAAGTTGAAATATATTTTACTTCATTGAGTCTAAAATACTAAAATATAAAACTCTATTATTTAAAGAGTATTGTATTTAAGAAATCTCTATACTATATAGAAAATGTTATGCTGACAGTAGCTTATCTGTAATAAGACAAGCTCTGAGTTCTGGCGAAACAGACTTATTTTTGCCCAGCATATCTTCTAGTTTCTTAGACACAGTTTCTTAAGACGCGGACAAAATAGGGTCATGCGTCTTAGTTCTTATTGCCACAATCTCAAATCGAGGCTTCATCTTTTCTTACCGCCTACCATTTAAGACTCTTGTACGTTATCAGACTGATTTTTTCCATGAACACGTGAAACCTTATTGATATACTCGGAAGAAAGGAATTTCAGCACCCTTGCTGCAGAGTTCTAAATTCGCCAACTTCAGCTATTATACAATGTGTGTGATTGTTTTGATTTCACATAGAAAAGCGCAAATCTTTATTGAAATATTACATATTTTTTATTACAAGAATAAAAAATTGTTTTTGATATAATTAGCTGAAATTTCTGTCCTAACATAACTTTGGACACGAACCTCACGAACACCGAATCATCTACACAGGAATGCATTTTTAAGTTAGCAGCGCGTTTATGGCTTCCCTTTGAAAAATCAATTATTTGACTTGTGCACTTTTAGAACTGTTACAGTCGAGTTTCTGTCGCACGCATGTCACTGTACCGGTAAAAGGACGCTGTCAAATGCTATTAGCTTAAGGTAACCCCTTTTATGTGTTCATTGATGAAATAAAGAAATAATCAGTGAACTTTCTGGCTTAACTATGTTAGCTTCAAAACACAATTCACTTAAGTCTTCAAAATTCGACACATCACACACACACACACACACACAAACACACACACACACACACACACATATATATATATATATATATATATATATATATATATATATATATATATAGAGAGAGAGAGAGAGAGAGAGAGAGAGAGAGAGAGAGAGAGAGAGAGAGAGAGAGAGAGAGAGAGGGAGCATATACGTATTATCATTATATGCCATGAGATGCATACATTTTTTTATTGAAAGGACACAAGGATTCCCGAGTTTTCTTTTAATAAAAATTTTATACGAGTGAAATATAACTGATGCAGAATACATACTGTACCTATATTTTATTTATATCATATATAAATACATATATTTTTTCCTTGAACGGACACAGCTTAAGTGGCCTAGTGGATAGAGCGTCCGACTCTGATTCGGAAGGTGGCGGGTTCGATTCTCAGCCGAGTCATACCAAAGACTTAAACATGGTACTAACGACTGCCTCGCTTGGCGCTCTGCATTAAGACGTTAGTGTTATGACGGGTCGGCCTGGTCTCTGGATATCGTGACTGGGTGGGACATCATGATACATGTCTTCGGCATGATGCCACAGTGCTAGACCACTTTAAAAAACCACATTGCAGATATCTTAGCGATATGACTGAAAAGATTTTAAGCTACATTAAAAATCCAAATCACACACACACACACACACACACCCCTTTGTACGGAGTTAAGATTTACTGCAGGCAGCAGTGTATTGACAGAGTGAATGAACTTCTCACATTCATTCCTGTTTCCATAAGACTGAATGTTATCTGCTTATTGTCCAGTCATGAGTCTTGCAGCTATCGGAGTTTCCATTCTCTTGATGTTTCCAAATGATGAAGAGCTGTCTTTTAAGCACGCCTTGTGTTTTCATTCTGAAGTCTACAATGGATGATATCCTGATAACAAATGCATATTACGTCATAAGAATTACAAATATTAAGAGATCACATATATACATATACACAAAATTGCTTCTAATTCTGTACAGGTTATGTTATCGTGAGATTACCGCAGGATAACCCGAGAAGCGAATCTATGTGTGAAATATATTAAAATGGAGAAATATGCTTGTTTAATTAATGATATATGCTATTATGATCGAAGGAAATAAATTCGGTTTTGTAAAGATTATCAATTTTAAAGTGGAAATCTAAGTTTTTGTTTCACTAGATAGACAGATAAATGGTTTATTAATTTCCCTAGCAAAAGTCCAAAATTAGAAATTAAATTCTCAATAAGTAGTTCTATACATTCATGCAAAATGTTTCCTTGTATTTTGCGTTGTTGCAGTTTCTCACTTTACTATATCTTAATTTTCATCGTAAGATTTGTATCGTTGTACGATCTAAACCGGTGTGGGTCTCTCCTGTGAAATTAGCACGCTCTGACATATTAAATCTGAATGTCTCCAAAATCTGTGTCTCTGATAAGGCAGTCCCTTTTCACCGGACAACACGTTTAATCTAGTTTATAATCTATCGTGGCCGATTGTCACGCAGCTATTTCTCGTCTAAACAGTCAATTTACTTTCGAGAACATCGGTCAAAGTAAGATTTATTTTATTAGTCATTTGTAAAGATATTGCAAAGAACTAAATTAATTTCATATTTTTGAAAATCACTAGTTTAATGATTATAGTATCTACTGAAATGCTTTGAATGCAATTCAATAACAGATAGATACAATTATTAAAATATATGCATTATCATTATTTTGAACGTACATCTATATCATTCATTTTGACTCTGAGAAATTTACAAGTTGTTCAGTGGATATCATTTAGGACTCGCATTGAGCGGTTGCTGCTCCGAAAATAGCCAAAATAAACGTGAACGTATGATATATAATCTCCGTGGAATTAGTTCATAACACGATTAAAGTTAAAACCTGCAACATATTAAAACTAAATTTTTCCGTACCATTTAGGAAATAGACTTACATGCAGTATCGTGGTCCATTGCAGACTTTGTCCGTCCCTCTACTTATCACTTATCGCGTCAACATATTTGAAAGATCCTCATAACATAGGAATCTGGATTGATGAACTCTAGGAAACGTATGCTTGCACGGAAAAGTAAAGGAGCCAACCAAACAAAACTTCGGTTTTAATAATAGACATATTGACCACATGCATTTTCTGTTTCACCATGAAATCATCAATAATTCGTATCAGTTTAAAGCAGTCTCATTCAAGTGACAAACTTGCTTATGAAGTTGTTGCAATTAAATTTTTACATCAGTCACTTTCTTCACTCTAAAATATTTTTCTACATATTACTTTATTGCTTTTGGTATGACAAAAACAATATCATCATCATCATCATCATCGTACTTGTTCAAAAAAAAAACCCAATAACTTCATTACCTTGCAATATAGACTAACACAAAGTCATCAACATCTTGACGTTTAGACAGACTAAAATACAAAGTTATCGTCATCATTAAAATGAATGGTACTCCAGCCAAATGATAGACCTTACTGGCATTTCAGTTTTCTTTTCATCTGTACATATTTCAATCTTTATACTTTCCTCACGTCCTCATTTTATTTCAGATTTTGATCAGTTTAAAAATCGTTTTCAAAAAATATTTGATGCTTTTTGTCTCAGTACTATTTTCAGTAAAATCGCAAGGTTTAAGTCACAGCGTGTTTGTTATAGATCACAACTCCTTATTTCATTAGATCAGAAACCACATTGGAGCCCTAAAAACAATCTTTAGTATTTTAAAATCCTTAAATCTTGAATATCCGTTAATATTCTAGAGCCGGTAAATATGTTATGTACTGCTATCTGGCTAGTAATAATGGTATTATGGGTAATAACAGTGGAATAAACTAGTCACATATGCCATACCGTCACCCGTTGTTAATAAACTAATCAAAGCTGCCGTACCCTCACCCGTTGTTAAATGGAATATTCCATATAATGACGTTAAATTTCGTGTTCTTGGAACAATGTATGGAATGACAACCCAACATACAAGTTTCGAAAGATCAAAACAGATGAATGGAAGTTGACGGGTATCATGAGAAATATATAGCTCAGATGAGGTGGTATTATGTTGTACAACCCATGACGAGTAAACCTCAACCAGGTTAGATACTTCACTATCGTTCATTGACAAAAGAAAACGGTAGCTGGGTGCGTCGATTTGCACCCTTTGAGCCTTTTTGTTATAATTCAGTTAAGAACCTTAACTATGATTTATTACCACATTACATCTCATGTAATGTTCAAACGTTTGAAAACGTCCAGAGCCAGCAACCGAATTTAGACTGATGCCATACATTCTAAATCCAGGACTTTATAGAAAGGTGTCACGTGATCTGTAAAGGCAAAGTGTAGAGCTATTTCATTTAGGTTTGCTGGGTGAATCAATTTTGCACTTATCAGATTTTTTTTCTCGGTGTCTTTAAATCATTCAGTTAGTGCACTTAGGTTTCAATGCAATTTTTATCACAAAATTCGTGTTCAGCATAAACGACAACTTAAGGACAAAATGTTTAAAAGAGTCCGAATGTGTTATATGAAGCTCGTTCATTTAAAATGTCATTTCCTTCTTTAATTCCAACTTTGAGGCTTGCTAAATCCTTGGAGATTCCAAACATAAAAAACAAACAGGTAAACACATCAGAAATGCACAGTAATTCTCTACCCATAAATTTAAGAATAACCAGAGTATTGCAATTTCTATTCTTTTTTTCAAGAATTGGCCCGGCAAAGATTTATCCAAATGCTCTATATGCAAACATAAAAAAAGACATTAATATTACAGCTGTGTTCATCTGCATGTATATCATTTAAGGTTTTACTTTAATAGATAAACTTATGACCAGCAATTGCATTCAATATTGTCGTACTGCATATATTTTGTTTAACTTGTAATTCCTGTCCTAATGAAGATGTTTAATATTTTAGCTTTAGTCCTGTATCAGTGCTTGCAGCATGTAGTTGTTTTTAATTCCATAGTATATGTCATACATGTTATGGTGTATATGATGACAGTTGCTCCTGATTGCAACCTCTTGGGATGAACGTATTCCCAGAGAATTGTGCATTTATCTTATGCATGTTTTCTCTATGTAGCAATTAATCTGTCCAAGCTTCGAAGTCAAAACCATATCGTTGCTGATCGCCACTCAGCTGGTTTCAAAGAAATTGAAAAAATATTGATAAAAATATTATAGAGAACCATGATCAAGTGATGTTCTCTCTCTCTCTCTCTCTCTCTCTCTCTCTCTCTCTCTCTCTCTCTCTCTCTCTCTCTCTGTTTGAACTTTTTATTTTTTGCGGGACGTGTTTGTAAGGGCTATATCGCCTTCAATTTGGTTGTTAATTATTGAATACAATTATCCGCACACATACATAATTAAGACAGTGAACATATAATTACATCAGTAATTTCAATGTCAGTGAACAGCTGTCATCGGATGGTTGGCTCCAGACTTGTATAGATAAGATAGGGTCTAACGTAGTGTGCTTATGTATAAGGCAGAAGCATTCTGAATTTGGTATCTTAAATAACATTGATGACTTCGAATAGTTTGTATCCAATTATCTCCCTGAATATTATTATTGCCTAGAGACATAGCATAATCTGCAGTGTGCAGTGTGTAATGTCCTCTCAAATTTCCAAGATTGTGATAAGATTTTTTTGTCATTCTCATATTACGTTTATTTAATTCCTATTGGTCTGTTATATTACTCATATTTATTAGTAAGAATTGTTGCCAATTGAAATGAAACAAAATGATCTTCTTTTGTCAAGGTGATGGGTACTCTCCAACTCATTCAAAAGCAACACATTTATGAAATAACTCATACGATGTATAAAAAGAATTTTATAAATATATTTGTCTCTCATTTTATGAATTGTGGCAGTATTAGGTGCAAAATGTACTTGTACCTACTTGTGAGGAACTGGAAAGACTTAGGACATTAAATTAAATCAATGTAACTTAAAACTGTTCGAACTAATACAAGACAAAGAAAGAAAATTTATTTTTCAAAATGCACAAACGACGAAAATCAGCTTCATATGCATCCATATAATGGTGTCAGAAAAATTAACAAATTTGTTACTCTTGGATCTTTGATACCCTGTGACCAAGACCAAACATTTGGAATACATCCAAGCTCATTATCGAGAAACTGATTGCGGCAGGTTTTTGCTCATATCCTTTTGCATAACACTGTCGGCTGTGTTGAAATAAATGAATGAACATTTATAAATCGGCATGTGGTTCATCAACTGGAAGATTGAGAATAATGAGATGATAATGCTAATAAACACTATTCGGTTGAACGAATCCATGCTAGTTCTTCAGAAATAGCGTAAAGGTGCTTGAACGCTAACAATTTCTTTGGCTAAACAGAACTTTTCTACACGAATTGTGTCACCATTCTGCGCAGTTCGGCACGCCATAATGAAAGGGTTCGGAAATTGAAATCGAAATGTCATCTGCTCATCTCCTGACATGACTTATTGCCAATGTAATTACGCTTTTTGATGAGATTAATGACGTTGTCATCCGACATTGTTTCACCAAGAATACCTTCCCTGTTTCTACCCGGCAGATAATGCTGAGTGTCTTGCTGATGAAAAATCGTGCCACTAGTGCAGCGGTCACCTTAGCTTCAGTTACTGTTTTCATTACAAATCAATATACATTTCTTTGAAGCAGAATGTTCGTAACAACTGAACGTAAATTTTAGCAAAGGAAAACCCAACACCACACCAAGGATATAACTTATATTGTAATGTTGAGCTTTGCACTATTCATGATGAAGTAAACGGATTAATTTGTCACGTTTACTTAGAGTAAAATATTAAGCAAAACATGCACAAATCAAGTGATGATTAGCTTGTGTATTAGTTTAATAATTCTTTTTATTTTAGTTTTGTTTGATTACATTTTTGTGTAATAATTATTGAAGGGATTCGAAATTCTTTTTAAATAATTCTTTTTATCTAAGACATAAAACGTATTACATTAGTAATATTTTTAGTCTACCTTGTTCCGCGGTAGTGTAATCACTACGTAAAAACGATTGGCTATTTCCAAGGTCATTTCTTCTAGTCTAAATAAACTGAAAAACCGTTCTGGACCGTTTTTAAAAAATCTCTCCATATTCAATGACTATTGCCCGCTTGCTCTTCGGCACTGATTATGCAATACTCTTTCATTTAACGACTGTGGATGATACTCCGCCAGGTGAAGCGATCCTCCGTGCGATCTTATCAAGGATCGGAGTTAATGTTGAAGTTTATCCGTGAATCCATGTTGAATGGAAGAGTTCCATAAGATTCTGTCCAATGTGCGAGAATCCGGCTTTTCTGTTGTTATAGCATCTTCGCCGGGCGCTTTGCTATTTGACAACGGGTCAATTTCTTTCACAGTTCAAGTCATCATTGAAGGTTCAGCAAGGTTTGTGTTGATGTCCTCTTGGACAAATATACTTGTGTAAGGATTAGGAAATTATACGTTAATCAGTTACCTCCTCGTTAGTAGATAAGTTTTGTTTGAGGATGCCGATGAAGTGTTCTGCCCATCTTTGAAGTATATTTTATTAGTAGTGAAGATTCAGTATTGGAGATGGTCCCGATGACTGTGGCCCATACATTGTCTTCGAAGCATCATATAAGTTTTTCATATCATTCCTGTTTCCATAGGACTGAATGTTATCTGCTTATTGTTCAGTTATAAGTCTTGCAACTATCTAAGTTTCCATTGGACAGTCTCGTGATGTTTCCGAAGGCTGCCATCATAAATGATGAAAAGCTGTCTTTAAGCACGCCTTGTGTTTTCATTTTGAAGTCTACAATGGATGACACGTTTTATCCTGATAACTAATGCATATTACGTCATAAGAATTACAAATATTAAGAGATCATATATATATATATATATATATATATATATATATATATATATATATATATATATATATATATATATATATATATATATATATATATATACTCAAAATTGCTTCTAATTCTGTACAGGTTATGTTATCGTGAGATTACCGCAGGATAACCAGAGAAGCGAGTCTATGTGTGAAATATATAAAAATGGAGAAATAGGTTCGCTTATTTAATGATTTATGATATTTGATTAAAGGAAATAAAATTGGCTTTGTAAAGATTATCAATTTTTAAATGTGGAAATCTATGGGTTTTTCACTAGATAGATAGACAGATAACAGGTCTATTCCTTTCCCTAGCAAAGTCAGAAATTATCAATTAAATTCTCAATAGTTTAAGTAGTTCTTCTATACATTCATACAAAATGTTTCCTTGTACTTTGCGTTGTTGCAGTTTCTCACTTAACTATCTTAGTTTTCATCGTAAGATTTGTATCGTTGTACGATCAAAACCGGTTTGGGTCTCTCCTGTGAAATTAACATGCTCTGACATATTAAATCTGCATGTCTCCAAAATCTGTGTCTCTGATAAGGCAGTCCATTTTCACCAGAAAACACGTTTTATCCAGTTTATAATCTTTCGTGGCCAAACGTCACGCAGCTATTTTTCGTCTAAACAGTCAATTTACTTTCGAGAACATCGGTCAAAGTAAGGTTTATTTTATTAGTCATTTGTAAGGATATTGCAAAGATCTAAATTAATTTCATATTTTTGAAAATCGCTAGTTTAATGATTGTATTATCTACTGAAATGCTTTGAATGCAATTGATAACAGATAGATACCATTATTAAAATATATGCATTATCATTGTTTTGAACGTACATCTATATCATTCATTTTAACTCTGGGGAATTTACAAGGTGTTCAGTGGATATCATTCAGGACTCGCATTGAGCGGTTGCTGGTTCGAAAATAGCCAAAGTAAACGTGAACGTATGATATATAATGTCCGTGGAATTCGTTCGAAACATGATTAATGTTAAATCCTGTAACATATTAAAATCAAATCCTGTAACATATTAAAATCAAACATTTTCCCTACCATTTAGGAAATAGACTTACATGCAGTATCGTGGTCCATCGCAGACTTTGTCCATGCATTTACTTATCACGTATCGCGTCAACATATTTGAAAGATCCTCATAACATAGGAATCTGGATTGATGAACTCTGGGAAACGTATGCTTGCATGGAGAAGTAAAGGAACCAACCAATCAAACTTAGGTTTTAATGATAGACATATTGACCACATGCATTTTCTGTCTCACCATGAAATCATCAATAATTCGTATCAGTTTGAAGCAGTCTCATTCAAGTGACGAACTTGTTTATTAAGTTGTTGCAATTAAATTTATACATCAGTCACTTTCGTCACTCTAAAATATTTTTCTAAATATTACTTTATTGCATTTGGACTGACAAAAACAATATCATCATCATCATCATCTTCCTTTTCAAAATAACCCAATGACATCATTACCTTGCAATATAGACTAACACAGAGTCATCAACATCTTGATGTTTAGACAGACTAAAATACAAAAGTTATCGTCATCATTAAAATGAATGGTACTCCAGCCAAATGACAGACCTTACTGGCATTTCAGGTTTCTTTTCATTTGTACATTTTTCAGTCTTGATTGTTTGCTCACAGTCTCCATTTTATTTCAGATTTTGATCAGTCTAAAAATCGTTTTCAAAAATATTTGATGCTTTTTGTCTCAGTACTATTTTTAGTTAAAACGCAAGGTTTAAGTCACTGCGTTTTTGTCATAGATCACAACTCCTTATTTCATCAGAGCAAAAACCACATTGTATCCCTAAAAAACAGGCTTTAGTCTTTACAAATCCTTAAATCTTGAATATCCGTTAATATTCTAGAGCCGGTAAATATGTTATGTACTGCTATCTGGCTAGTAATAATGGTATTATGGGTAATAACAGTGGAATAAACTAGTCACATATGCCATACCGTCATCCGTTGTTAATAAACTAATCGAAGCTGCCATACTCTCACCCGTTGTTAAATGGAATATTCCATATAATGACGTGGTCAAATTTCGTGTTCTTGGAACAATGTATGGAATGAAAACCCAACATACAAGTTTCGAAAGATCAAAACAGATGAATGGAAGTTGACAGGTATCATGTGAAATAAATAGCTCAGATGAGGTGGTATTATGTTGTAAACCCATGACGAGTAAACCTCAACCAGGTTAGATACTTCACTATCGTTCATTGACAAAGGAAAACGGTAGCTGGTTGCGTCGATTTGCACCCTTTGAGCCTTTTTGTTATAATTCAGTTAAGAACCTTAACTATGACTTATTACCACGTTACATCTCATGTAATGTTCAAATGTTCGAAAACCTCCAGAGCTAACAACCGAATTTAGACTGTTGCCATACATTAATTAATCCAGGACTTTATAGAAAGGTGTCACGTGATCTGTAAAGGCAAAGTGTAGAGCTATTTCATTTAGCTTTCTAGCTTTGCTGGGTGAATCAATTTTGCACTTATCAGAGATTTTTTATCTCGGTGTCTTTAAACCATTCAGTTAGTGCACTTAGGTTTCAATGCAATTTTTAACTCAAAATTCGTGGTCAGCATAAGCGAATATCTACTTAAGGACAAAATGTTTAAAAGAGTCTGAATGTGTTATATGAAGCTCGTTTATTTAAAACGTCATTTCCTTCTTTAATTCCATCTTTGATGCTTGCTAAATCCTTGGAGATTCCAAACACAAAAATAAACAGGTAAACACATCAAACATGCACAGTAATTCTCTACGCATCAATTTAAGAGGAACCAGAGTATTGCAAATTCTATTCTCTTTTAAAGAATTGGCCCGGCAAAGATTGATCCAAACGCTCTATATGCAAACTTAAGTAAAGACGTTGATATTACAGCTGCCAATTTTTGTTATATCATGACCATCGGTCAAAAAAAGTTTAGTTTTAATTATTGATAACAATATTACAGAGAACCATGATTCAGATATATTTTCTCTCTCTCTCTCTCTCTCTCTCTCTCTCTCTCTCTCTCTCTCTCTCTCTCTCTCTCTCTCTCTCTCTCTCTCTCTCCGTTTGACAGTTTTATTTTTGTGGGACGTGTGTTTAAGATTTATATTTCCTTCAAATTGGTTGTTAATTATTGAATACAATTACCCGCACACATACATAATCAAGACAGTGAACATATAATTACATCAGTAATTTCAATGTCAGTGAACAGCTGTTATCGGGTGGCTGGCTCCAGACTTGCATAGATAAGATAGGGTCTAACGTAGTGTGCTTATGTATAAGGCATAAGCATTCTGAATTTGGTATCTTAAATAACATTGATGACTTCGAATAGTTTGTATCCAATTATCTCCCTGAATATTATTATTGCCTGGAGACATAGCATAATCTGCAGTGTGCAGTGTGTAACGTCCTCTCAGATATCCAAGATTGTGATAAGATCTTTTTGTCATTCTCATAATACGTTTATTTAATTCAAAAGGAATAGACCAACAGGGTCTGTATTCCTCGTTAAAGTACTCATTTTTAATATTAACAATTATTGCCAGTTGAAATAAAACAAAATGATCTTCTTTTGTCAAGATGTACTCTCACACTCACTCAAAAGCCACACAGTTATGAAATTAACAATGATACAATGTATGAAAACAAGCTTATCAAAATTTACAATGATACAATGTATGAAAACAAGCTTATCAATATTTACAATGATAATGTATAAAAACAAGCTTATCAATATTTACAATGATACAATGTATAAAAACAAGCTTATCAATATTTACAATGATACAATGTATAAAAACAAGCTTATCAATATTTACAATGATACAATGTATGAAAACAAGCTTATCAATATTTACAATGATACAATGTATAAAAACAAGCTTATCAATATTTACAATGATACAATGTATAAAAACAAGCTTATCAATATTTACAATATACAATGTATGAAAACAAGCTTATCAATATTTTTGATTCTCACAAGATGAATTATTAGGTGCAAATATATTTATACTTACTTGTTAGGAACTATAAAGACTTAGGGCACTAAATAAAATCAATTTAATTTTAAACTGCTCGAACTAATACAAGGAAACGAAAGCAATTTTATTTTTCAAAATGCAAAACAAATGACGAAAATTAGCTTCATATGCAGCCATATAATGGTGACAGAAGAATTAACAAATTTGCTACTCTTAAATCTTTGATACCCTGTGACCAAGACCAAACATTTGGAATACATCCAAGCTCATAATCGAGAAACTGATTGCACTACGTTTCTTGTTCATATCCTTTTGCCAAACACTGTTGGCTGTATTGAAATAAATGAATGAATATTTATAAATCGGCATGTGGTACATCAACTACAAGGATGAGAATTATGAGATGTTAGTGTTAACAATCACTATTCGGTGGAAGGAATACATGCTAATTCTTCAAATGCAGCGCAAAGTTCTTGCACATTAACAATTTCTTTGGTTAATAGCACATTTCTACATGAATTGTGTCACCATTCTGCGCAGTACGGTACGCCATAATACAAGAGTTTGGAAATTGACATCGCTATGTCGTCTACTAATTACGCTCTCTGATGAGATTAATGACGTTGTCATTCGACCTTGTTTCTCCAAGAATACCTTCCCTGTTTCTACCCGGCAGATAATGCTGAGTGTGTTGCTGATGTAAAATCGTGCCACTAGTGCAGCGGTCGCCTTAGCTTCAGTTACTGTCTTCATTACAAATCAATATACATTTCTTTGAAGCAGAATGTTCGTAACAACTGAGCGTTAATTTTAGCAAAGGAAAACCCAACACCACACCAAGGATATAATTTATATTCTTATGTTGATTTTTTTACTTTTCATGATGAAGTAAGCGGATTAATTTCTCATGTTTACTTAGAGTAAAATATTAAGCAAAACATGCACGAATAAAAAAATGCCTACACTAACACGTCACAATGACTAGACTAGGTTCCCAAAAATGACAAGTTGTTTGTTTTTACTGTTCTTTATGTCCCTATATATATATATATGTTGTAGTGGTTATGTTACGTTTGTGTAATTAAATTGCTTGTCTGCTAGTTTCAGAATTCTTTTATTTTATTTTTTAATTACAGTTATTGTAGTTTTTATTGCAGGGATTCGAAATTCGTATTCAGTAACTCTGTTTATCTAAGATGCAGTACGTATTAAATTAGTACTATTTTTAGTTTACCTTGGTCCTCGTTAGTGTAATGGCTACTTGAAAACGATTGGCTTCTGCCAAAGTCATTTCGTCTAGTCTCCTTTCTTATTATTTCAGTGTGATAGCAGATAGGGATTCTTCCTAAGTAACGAAATGCATTTTTCTTATTGCGTGTTTCAAGTTTTATGAGACCTCGTTCTCTGTCTCGCGAGAACGGGATGACAATTTGATTAGATACAATAACCTTTCTGAGCACTCGTCAGTTTTATTCTTGATACCTAGAGGTTTTTTTTCTGAAAATCAGATTAGTTTTGAAGTCAATTTGTTTTTTGTCATTTAATAATGTATTCTTAAGAAAATAAACAAGTGTACTGTTTTATAAATTCTGGGAGAAAGAAATTCAGTGGAAATTTATTCTAGAATAATTCGGAAACAAACTGATTCAATTGAGGATTTGTTGATATTCGTACAAGGACCACATCTGACATCACCGCCTTCCATTTTGATACGTCGTTGAGGTTCGACTCAGGATTATAATATAACTATTTAGTGATAGAACTTGTATTTTTATTCTTAGAATTAAAATTTGAATTATATTTGCAAACCGTAAGTCTAGGGATATAAATTATTTTGTTAAAATAAACAAAGCTTGTTGTCTTCCCTTTTTTATCTTGTTATGTTTGTACGTGTCTAAACGTAACAGCTAGTTTTCATCATAAAATCCCCATTGAATTATTTCATAGAAGATGCCACCCGGCTATATATGCAATTCAACATTTACTTAAATTTCACGTATTTCTTAGGCCACAATTTAAGTATGTTCAGTTATATCACTAGAAACTTTGAAAAGTGTTTATTCATTTACTTATATTTTTCACTGCACTCAGCTAAACTTCTAGCAAAAATATGGTAAAGCGTAATTCATGAGGTTTTCTCCTTATAGTTTACAACATGAATGAAATCATAAGAGCTGTATTGTTCCTGGTAGAACTTACATCAATTGCTCTGAGCGAACATGGCGTACATATAATGTCTTCATGGAGCACATGCTCGGTATCGTGTGGATATGGAGTCCAAACACGTCACAGAATACAGCGTCGATCATCTGAAATGGAGACTGATCTGGAAAAACGACAACGAAGAGAAGATCATGAACATAGACAATGTGTTATCGATTGCCCTGTTGGTAATCTCTCTCTCTCTCTCTCTCTCTCTCTCTCTCTCTCTCTCTCTCTCTCTCTCTCTCTCTCTCTCTCTCTCTCTCTCTCTCTCTCTCTCTCTCTCTCTCTGGACTTTTGATATATTAAAACCCTTATCTGGCATATTGAGTCAGAGCGCCATTTATCCAAATTGTGCATGCTAAGTGGGTTTTTTTGCAGTGACATGCCAAAATTCATCCCAAATCTATTTCCATATTTTTATATAAAGCTGACTTTTCCATAATACTATTATCAAACTTTTTACTTCCTGTAGACGGGGTGTGGGGACCATGGCAAACTTCTTCAGCCTGTTCAAAATCATGCGGTGGTGGTTTGCAGACCTTACAACGTTTGTGTGACAATCCTGCGCCATTATTTGGAGGGCAGAATTGTGTCGGACATACCAATGAAAGTCATCCGTGCAACACATTTCACTGTCCTATAGGTAATAACTTTATCTTTCATTAAGTTTCCACTCTTCTCATTCTCTGACATGTTTTCCTTTAATCTGTCTCTAATTTTCTAAATTCTTCTTTCTCCTCTCTTTTTTCTTTTCCATCTCTTTTTTCGTTGGATTTTCACATCATATTTGTTTGCAGTCTCGACTAGTACAAATATAAATGAACATGTCTGATCGTCTTCAAACGTGTTGTTATTCTTTTATTAAATGATTAAAGAGTATAACAGAATGGTTCCTTAAATGATTAAAGAGTATAACAGAATGGTTCCTTAAATGATTAAAGAGTATAACAGAATGGTTCCTTAGGAATACTTGCTTAAATGCTGTTGATATAAACTACTCAAAAATGCGTTTGTGTTTAAGGGTTTCGTAGTCAAAGGGTTGTTGATGATGATGTTGAAATAAGGTTTAACACCATTTTTAGCTCAAGACATACCGTGGTGGACATTATAACGGGTGACAAAATAACTAGGGAGAACCCAGGAAATATCCACGACCCACGCCTAGCTATTGGCAAGCTTTATGATGTATTTACTAGTCAAAGGGTAGAAGGATTTTGTAGTCAAAGTATGGAAGGAGTCAAGCAATATATACGAATATCATCTGTGCTTATCCATTTCACATGAGACGGTGAATTCAACATATATATTCTGTTTGTCTTTGATGCCAATGAATCTGCTATTTAAAGAGTAAAAACAAAACATACATCTGAGACAGGATGGTACATATATTATCTGCGTGTAGTTTACTAAAGTCAGGATTTAATAAATACTGAGTTTCGATTCAACTGCATTAGACTTACCAATGACGAATACGTTAGTTTCTAAAATTTAGAAGAACAAATTTTCAGAACATAATTTTCTGTTAAGAGTGAGTTTCGTTTAATTTAATTTTGCTCTTGGGATTTGTTTTTGCAGATGGCGGATGGAGTGACTTTCATACCGTGTCAGATTGTTCCACTACATGCGGTGATGGTGTACAGACGTTACAACGATACTGTAACAATCCTACCCCGAGCAACAATGGCAGGGTATGTGAAGGAAGGGATACCGTAACTCAGGATTGTTATAAAGCTCTATGTCCTTCAGGTACCAATATTCTTCTTTATCTTCATCTCCTTATCATCGTCAAGATCATCATCATTATCATCATCATCATCATCATCATCTGTTTCTCTGTCTGACCATTTGTCATTTTGGTAGACACATATACTTAAAGTACAAGAAAAGTTTACAAGTACTTAAACATGTGTGGAAAAAACATTATAAACAATCGCAAATGTTTCGTTTATGTAAGAGAATTTCATAAAAGCACTGAATTTACTACCCTACAACTGAAATAAAATCTTGCTTTAGCAACCTCTAAGTGACTTTTATGCCTCTACACCATGCAAGTATTATAACGATTAATGCCAATATCTAAAAGTGCTTTACATCCTGCTTTATGTTTGGCTTGACCATGTTTTGATATCGTGCTAATCCTAGAACCTGTCATGCTGGTTAGACCATGTTTTGATATCGTGTCAATCCTAGAATCTGGTTATGCTGTGCTAGACCCTGTTGTGCTATCGTGTTAATCCTAGAACCTGGTTATGCTGATCTAGACCCTGTTGTGCTATCGTATTTATCTTAGAACTTGGTTATGCTGTGCTAAACAATTTTACATGGACCTAGAAGACCAAAGGTAAGAAACAATTCTGATTTAAGATGTAAAATACAAGGTTTCCACTTTTGCCATTTCCAAATGATTATTCTTAATTTGTCATGTTTTCAGCATCACTCTGAGGTAATTAAAATTATTTAAACATTGTAAAGAGATACTCTCGACTTTAAATTGAAAGATAATAATCGTTATCGCCGTAATAGGCTGCATTTTAAAAGTCTTACAACTTCAACAACTTTTGTATTCAAATACAACTTTGGTAAAATATTGAAATATGTCGAAACTTTCTTCCCATTTACGATAGCAGTTATACCTTGCTGGAGTAAGTCAACAACAACGTCATAACAACGTCATAGTAACGTTCCTTAGAGAAGAAAAGCGTTATGCAGAATACTTATTCTTATATGTGAAATACACGTTCCTCCCCGAGCATATTTTGGAATATATCACATTTGGAAGGCTGTTTGACTCCAGTTGCATTTCAACGTGAATAGTACATCAATTTATGAGCACATACCCTAAACCTCATATCAGAGATTGAAATCGAAACAAAAAACAAACATAAAACAACTAGATTGTATTGGGAGTCTTATAGCCTTGTCGTTGTGATTTCATCTGTACATTGAGACATTGGCAGGGTGCTAACCTTTAACATAATCTACTTTGTGCCCCAATCACCGCAAGTAAAGAATGCCTTCCATTATCTTTGTGCCCCAATAAGCATTAGTAAAGAATGCCTTACATTTTATTTGTGCACCAATCATCGCAAGTAAACAATACATTCCATTTTGTGTGCCCCGATCACTGCAAGTAAAGAATATCTTCCATTTTGTGTGCCACAATCACTGCAAGTAAAGAATATCTTCCATCTTGTGTGCCCCGATCACTGCAAGTAAAGAATATCTTCCATTTTGTGTGCTCCAATCACTGCAAGTAAAGAATATTTTCCATTTTCTTAGTACCCTAATTACTGCAAGTAAAGAATATCTTCCATTTTCTTTGTGCCCTAATCATTGCAAGTAAAGAATATCCTCCATTTTCGTTGTGCCCCGATCACTGCAAGTAAAGAATATCTTCAATTTTTGTGTGCCCCAATCACTGCAAGTAAAGAATATCTTCCATTTTGTGTGCCCCGATCACTGCAAGTAAAGAATATCTTCCATTTTCTTAGTGCCCCAATCACTGCAAGTAAAGAATACCTTCCATTTTATTTGTGCCCTAATTACTGCAAGTAAAGAATATCTTCCATTTTCTTTGTGCCCCAATCATTGCAAGTAAAAAATACCTTCAATTTTTGTGTGCCCCAATCACTGCAAGTAAAGAATATCTTCCATTTTCTTTGAGCCCCGATCACTACAAGTAAAGAATACCTTCAATTTTTGTGTGCCCCAATCACTGCAAGTAAAGAATATCTTCCATTTTGTGTGCCCCAATCACTGCAAGTAAAGAATACCTTCCATTTTCTTAGTGCCCCAATCACTGCAAGTAAAGAATATCTTCCATTTTCTTTGTGCCCCAATCACTGCAAGTAAAGAATATCTTCCATTTTGTGTATCCCGATCACTGCAAGTAAAGAATACCTTCCATTTTCTTTGTGCCCCAATCACTGCAAGTAAAGAATATCTTCCATCTTGTGTGCCCCGATCATTGTAAGTAAAGAATATCTTTCATTTTCTTAGTGCCCCGATCACTGCAAGTAAAGAATACCTTCCATTTTCTTTGTGCCCCAATCACTGCAAGTAAAGAATACCTTCCATTTTCTTTGTGCCCCAATCACTGCAAGTAAAGAATATCTTCCATCTTGTGTGCCCCGATCATTGTAAGTAAAGAATATCTTCCATTTTCTTAGTGCCCCGATCACTGCAAGTAAAGAATACCTTCCATTTTCTTTGTGCCCCAATCACTGCAAGTAAAGAATACCTTCCATTTTCTTTGTGCCCCAATCACTGCAAGTAAAGAATATCTTCCATCTTGTGTGCCCCGATCATTGTAAGTAAAGAATATCTTCCATTTTCTTAGTGCCCCAATCACTGCAAGTAAAGAATACCTTCCATTTTCTTTGTGCCCCAATCACTGCAAGTAAAGAATATCTTCCATCTTGTGTGCCCCGATCATTGTAAGTAAAGAATATCTTCCATTTTCTTAGTGCCCCAATCACTGCAAGTAAAGAATATCTTCCATTTTGTGTGCCCCAATCACTGCAAGTAAAGAATATCTTCCATTTTCTTTGTGCCCCAATCACTGCAAGTAAAAAATACCTTTCATTTCCTTTGTGCCCTAATCACTGCAAGTAAAGACATCCTTCCATTTATTTGTACCCCGTTCACCGCAAGTAAAGAATACCTTCAATTTTCTTTGTGCTCCAATAACTGCAAGTAAAGAATGCTTTCCATTTCCTTTGCGACCCAATCACCGCAAGTAAAGAATGCCTGCCATTTTCGTTGTGTCCTAATCACTGAAAGTGAACAATACCTTCCATTTTATTTGTTTCCCACTACCACAAGTAACGAATGCCTTCCATATTTTTGTGCCCCAATCACCACAAGTAGCCAATACCTTCCATTTCTTTGTTACCCAAACACTGCAAGTGAATGCTTTTCATTTTATTTATTTCACAGTCACTTCAGGTAAAGAATACCTTCAATTTTCATTGTGCCCCAATCACTGCAAGAATACCGTCCATTTTCTGTCTGCCCCAAGCACTGCAAAAATAGAATGCATTCAATTTAGTTGTCCCAATCATCGCAAGTAACGAAAACCTTCCATTTGAATGTGCCCCAATCACCGCAAGTAAAGAGTATACCTTCACTTTTCTTTGTACCCCAATCACTGCAAGTAAACAATACCTTCAATTTTCGTTGTGCCTAAATCACCTTCCATCTTCTTTGTCCCCAATCACCGCAAGTAAAGAATACCTTTCATTTTTTGTGCGCTAATTTCTGCAAGTGAACAATACCTTCAATTTTATTTGTTTCCCAATACTGCAAAAAAGAAAACCTTCCATAATTTTGTGCCCCATTCACCGTAAGTAAAAAAATATCTTCCATTTTCTTTGTTCCCCAATAACCTCAAGTAAAGAATACCTTCCATTATATTTATATCCAAATCACCGCAAGTAAAGAATGCCTTCCATTATATTTATATCCAAATCACTGCAAGTAAAGAATACTTCAATTTTCATTGTATCCCAATCCCTGCAAGTAAAGAATACCTTCCATTCTTTTTTCCCCAATTACTGCAGGTAAAGAATACCTGCCATTTTATTTCTTCCCAAATCACCCCAAGTAAAGGTTACCTTCCATTAATGTTGTGGCCCGATCACCGCAAGTAAATAACACCTTCCCATTCATTTGTCCCCAATCATTGCAAGTAAAGAATACCTTACATTTTGAGTGCCCCAATTACTGCAAGTAATGAATATCTTCCATTTCCTTTGTGCCCCAACCACCGCAAGTAAAGAATGCCTTCCATTTTTTTTTCTAACGTTCTCATTCTACACGAAAACCATCGTAGAGAAAGGATCTCAGAAAATGCAACATAAATTGGTAGTGATGAATTTTTAGAAGCGTACTGTTTTCTCCAGAAGACACTTTGACACCAAATTTACATCTTTGTGCCAGAGAGCCAGACTCAGCAATTATGATAATCTACTGTCAGGAGTAGAGTTTGGATTAGTGTTTCTGAGGAAAAAAAAGATCATCCAGACATTAGTCAAGCCTCTTTAGGTCGGTAATGCAAAATGTTTGCCATTAGCACGAATGTTTGCGGTCGCTACTGTTCCACTTAGACACCAGATAAAAATTGTTCTGTTACTCGAAAATCTAGTCTTCTGTTAAACGAAGAATGCCCAGTTGTGATACAAACATCAAACAAAATATACACGCTAGAGATAACAAGTCCCTAAAATTCACAATTTGAAATTTAGCAAGTTTTATCAAGTGTTTGCAACACAGTATTGTTCTCATTATCGTCAGGTAATGTAATGATATTGCTGACGAATCTCACAACATGTTCCTGTTCTAAACATGGAGACAATGTTTTTTCATTGCTGACCATACGGACATAAAGGTCATGCATTTTTTTTTTACCAACCAAATCTGTAAGGACTGGTGACAATGCAAATTCAATGATTCAATAATTTTGAGAAGGAGCTGCAATAATAAGCTATACAAACTTGTGAAAGCAACGGAGACGGGTTACAAAAGTATAATAATTTAAGGAATTCTAGAAACAAAGAAAGACAAACCCAGTGATAAAACAATCCCAAGTCTTTGTAAATTTAGGAGTTTATAAATTCAGCAAATAAAATAATATTAGTCAATGTTCGTTAGCAAGTGCGTTTAGAGGTTCAGTCCTCTGGCGCAAGAGCTATTCAAACAGTAAGGAACACTGATTTTACTTCTAGCAGGAAAATAATTTGCGGCAACATCTTAAGACCCACTTCTATAGATCCAACCCTTCAAACCCTACCCCATCCACACCAAGCCGTGACCAAATTATGGGGAGTAAAGAAATAGCTTCGTACCAAAGAGAGATTTAAATACATCTATCGTATGAGAACATCAGCTCCATTCTCTCTAAGCTAGTGCGAAAAGCAAGGGAAATGGGTGTGCAATGACGTGATCCGACTTTGTGACTGAAGGAAACATTCACAGTCTAAACAAAATTTTTAAAAAATGTGATTCCAACCACGTATTTTCTTTGCTGAAGTGATTTTACTCCTAAATTTACAAAGACTTGGGATTTTTATCACTGGGTTGAAAATGGGAGACATTCAGATAACAAGAAGGTGGTGACTTTGCCCGTGTTTAATGTAAGCAGACATTTGATTGACCATTTGCTAATTTAATTGGTGTGGACATTGTTTCAGAACAAATCTTTTTCAGATCTGACAGACTGACGAAATTATATGATTACCGATTTTGACATAGGCTGATTCTCTTAAATTTGATGGCATAACTATTCTAACTTGTCAACGTATTTCCTCCTTAAATGTGAAGATTATTGTAGAATGTTTAATGTAATATGCAAGCACTGTCCTTGAAAGTCATGCAACCAGTTTTCTGGTAATAAAGGATTCTCTCATTTGCATGAATAGATTTCATTGCACATACAGGTACCATGATAAATTTCACTGATATCTGTGATTTCCTATTGAGATCATGAATATTGATCAAGCAAAATTAAATGAAGATAGCCAAAGATTAAAAATAAATCCCTATCTAGAGCACACCAAGATATATAACCAGTGGATATCATTAGAAATCTACCTGAACATTTCAAGAATCTTTATTCTGTACAGGAGTACAATGACTTCAGTGATATAACCTATACAAAATAACATGACAACTCGACCTTAATGTTCCCCATTCCGAGTCTGAATTTACCAAAGCTACATCTTCATTGCAAAATAGAAAGCTTGTGGCAATAGGCACATTTTCGGTGACCTTCGTAAGTATTCGAACAAATGTTTAATATTTTGTTTATATTTGTATGATCCCATGTAGCTTAACTGAAAGAATCATTTGTCCTAATTTAATGATAAAAACGATCTGTGTAATATTGATAATTACTGTGGAATTACACGTGTAGTATTGATAATTACCGTGGAATTACACGTGTAGTATTGATAATTACTGTGGAACTACACGTGTAGTATTGATAATTACTGTGGAATTACACGTGTAGTATTGATAATTACTGTGGAATTACACGTGTAGTATTGATAATTACTGTGGAATTACACGTGTAGTATTGATAATTACTGTGGAATTACATATTTAGTTGCTCTGATAAACTGTTCAAATGATTAAATAATAGTTAACAACATGGACCTACTTTGTTAGAAGAAAACAGGGTACGGGAATATACAGCAAATTTTAACATATTGTCAGTTTAAAAGTCTTACTGGATTTTATTTGTACATAGATGCATAGATTTCAAATTATGGTGAAAATCTACGTTTTTCAATTCTATGAATAGAACAACATATGGGTCAAATTGTTTTATCCTTGTATTAAAGGAAAACTGCTTAATTAATGCTGACTTAATATATTAATACTTAACAATGTGCTCAAATCGGTTCAGTCCTCTTACTCCGTGCTTAGTATTATGGGTGTGGATCAAAGTAAAAATATATTATTCATACCACTTTCTGAGTTTTAAGTGACCTGGATGGTCGTATTTATTAAGTAAATAGAATCCGACACTATACGATGAAAAAAAAACATCTTCTGCATGACACTAAGTGTACATAAGTATTTATAAAACTGACCACACTTTGGATGGTGATGATACCGTTGTGTTTGCAGATTCAGAGTTAGGTCTGTTTTCATTGATATATACTTATATATTCGGTCCTGGAAACATCAATTCCGTGTTTCCATAAGAGATAGATAGATAGATAGATAGATAGATAGATAGATAGATAGATAGATAGATAGATAGATAGATAGATAGATAGATAGATAGATAGATAGATTTTATTTGTGTCATATTCCCCACAGTTTGCAAGGCTCATCATACTGCATAATAATAAATAATAGAAATTTTAAAAAGTGACAAAATGAATCACAAAATAAAGATTATTCCTCTAACACGTCAAATAAAAATCATTGCAGCGTCAATATATTTTTTTTGAAGTTTCAATAATTTGAATATATAAATATATTTAATCTTTAAGTAGGTTCCGTTTTAAATGCGAGTCTGTTCGTTTTAAATGTGAATTCTGTAGTTTATTTCTGAGCACGTCTTGATAGGTTATATAGCTTATTAATACATGACACCACGTCTTGATAGGTTATATAACTTTTTAATGCATGTCACCACGTCTTGATATGGTTATATAGTTTATTAATGCATGTCACCAGGTCTTGATATGTTATATAGCTTATTAATGCATGTTACCACGTCTTGATAGGTTATATAGCTTATTAATGCATGTCACCACGTCTTGGTAGGTTATATAGCTTATTAATGCATGTCACAACTACTTGGTAAGCTATATAGCTTATTAATGCATATCACCACGTCTTGGTAGGTTAATAGCTTATTAATGCATGTCACCACGTCTTGGTAGGTTATATAGCTTATTAATGCATGTCACCACGTCTTGGTAGGTTATATAGCTTTTTAATGCATGTCACTACGTCTTGGTAGGTTAAACATCACGCTGCTCAAATAAAATCGTTGTAGCATACATTTCAATTTTCATTGTTTTTGCATCAGCTGTCCGTTTATTCTCCGCTGTCATATTTTAATCCTCTAATACTTCGTTTTGGTTTTAGATATACATCTTTGTGACAAGGTTGGTATGTTGGTTGCTCTATTCAGTCATTCATCAGTCCATCACAGCGATGCTCACTCCTGTACAGACGAAGTCTTCTTTTCGTCGAGGGCACCACTACTAAAGTTCTGTAGTGCACCAAGCAATGCCACGTGGAAATTGGGTTATCTGGTATGAAGACAAAATATTTTTATTTTAGCGACTTGTGTTGAGGTGTTGAGAATCTTAGTCTTTAATTATGTAACATGATGCAAGTAAAACCACCAATATAAGTATATAAATAAAATCAACAAGCATTTTATTTCCCTATAATACAAAGTGAACATTAAAAAGACACAGTATTGTGAATCAAATTCTAAAGAATCCTAAATGTCCTATCACAAATTAAATAATAATGTTCCAAATGAACGTCAATAGCATTGACTGTGCAGTTGTTATGATGTTTTCCAGAATACCTTTGAAAGAGTTCGCAAAAATCCAAAGTAGTGTCTATAAATACAAAACGTGAAAGAGCACTTTTCCTGTTCCAATAAATATCTTAAAAATTTCCTCTCTTATAATCTCAGAGTGACTGATATATAACAATAATTAATTATTCTTCACTAAGTACATATTAGATACATTTTCACTTGCCCTATAAAGTAATAGAATGTGAAAATTTCCAACGGAGTAACCTAGCCTATCAATACACAAGACATGCCTTGAACGCTTGCTACGCAAACATGATGTATAAAACTTACGATCATGGATAAAAATAAAAGAACACACTATAAATGAAATGTAAATAACAACTAGAGCCAATGTGGTAGCAATTAGAATTGTTCCACTTTGGCCATGTGGTATGTAGTATACAAATGCACGCGTGCAGCAAGAAGGCAATATTCTTTTTGCGTAAAATGATCTTAGAAGTGTTAAAGTTTACTTTAACAATAAATCTGCGTACCTTATAAGTATATATGGGTGAGTAAAAGATGCCACATTGTTCTGATGAGCTTTCAGTTTAATTGTTTCGATGTGCAGATGAATGCTGGACAAATCTCGGGTGCTGATGGAAAATCTAGACCAAACTTCAACTTTGCGTGTTTTTAATGTAACTGCGGAGACTGATAAATTATTTTGATCAGTACCTGTGTCTCTTATGAAAGGAATTTCATTTCTCCAAGAACGAAGAGCAGGCTTAATATAACACAACGAGTTCTCTCTGGAACCTGGCCTCTTGCTGGATGGATTCCAAACCAATAAAATATCAATAAGGCAAGTGTCTTACAGCGGACTCTGCCCAAACAACCAGTTATAAATTGTGTTGAACAGAAAATACACCAATAACCAGTGTTTCTTTAAACGTAGATGCCGGCTCTACATTGCATCTGAGTATCGCATTCCGTATGTTTTCTCGCACATGCAGAGTTAAACAATAGCGTATCTGCCGTACTCAAACGTCTTCAGTCTTGAATCTGAATACCTACATTCTGGAGTCTGTTACCGATGCTGTTCTTATTGTCCTTTGTCCTTTCTTGAACATCAAGAAAGGTAATATCTAAGACATCACGAGTTAAATAAAAAATAAACCTGTAGAAAATGGATACATTCTGACACAGTTTTACCAATTATCTACTTTATGGAGTAATATGTGCAAACCACTAGTTTACTCTAAGACAGTGTAATAAATTTATTGGACTTCAGTCCTTGCCTACGTTGCGCTTTAGCAGTAAGTCTTATTGTGATCAAGTATTTTACGGTCTTATTCCTTCTTTTGTTGTGTAGCATTGGAAGAGCATAATGTTACGAGTCTATGCCCTTAAAATACATAACAGAAAGAGTGGAAGACAACAAGCTTGGTAAAATTCAATAAACGTAATTTATTTCCCTAAAACATAAAGCGAAAATGAGAAGAAAAAAAAAAGAACTTACGGTATTGCGAATTGAATCCCAAAATAATCAGAGAATTGTATATACTGAATTTAGCCCAAGCTCACTTTGAAATAAATGCTAGTAGTACAAATTAGCAAATTATCCTCTTACTTGATCTGCCCTCTGTATAAAATCAGTGACTCAAACTTTTGCTGTTAAAAATATAAGAATTCAAAAATTGTCAAATCCAATATACTCTAAATGAAATCAAAATTTATATCTCCTCAGTGTAACCTGCTACCAACTATGTAATCTCTTAGATACTTTCTAAGCTAACGTTTCGTATTTTTGTTGTACTGTCTGAATCTGAATATATGCATGATTTATTAATTAGTAATTCGCAAACATTCCAAAGTTGATGTATCTTTTGTTTGAAAATCAGAAATGCCTCGCAATGCATCTCGCATACACTTCAGGGCATGTACATAATGACTGTTCGGTTTAGTATTTATTGGTGCTAAGTACTAACAGAGATAAATAACAGTCAACAGGATGTAATTTAATTAATGTGAACAAGCAATTAGATATATTAAACAGAACACTTTAAAACAATTAGTTGTACCACGCACTAGCTCTAAAGTTTTCTAAATTTATTTTCTATGAAAATCGATGCAGAAAATCTGATTAATATTTAGCAAGTTGAACGGACAATAACTGACAATAACCAAGTTCCAGGACGAACCATATCGGTCGTGAGCTATAAAAGATATGTATGGTATTTTAAGTACCTAATGATGATTAACTCATGGACTTTACATTTCAAGGTAAATGGAATAAGGTGTGAGAACAGAGTTACGTATACCCCGATCTCTATGTCACATGATCAAACCGGACAGATTGAATATGGGATCTACTCCGGATGTCATAACGGAACTATTGAGGTATTAAGATATATTTATATATGTTATTCGATTCTTGATTCTGTTTGTAAAATTGTAAGAAAAGATCAATGATAATTTTCGACGGTTTCATTGTCGCAAAGCGTGGCTTGAAATGGAGGGAAACAGATTCTCAGCAAAAACCTATGCATGCATTGATACGTACCAACCAAGCTGTTCACTCGACGGAAGTAGGAACAAGATTTCCTTCCCTTGATTATATACCTTAACAGATATTTTTAACAAATTGTGCTAAGTTATTTTTCTAAGAAAAAGTGTTCCAAGCGGCAATGTTAGCTTTGTGGTCGAGTAACTTCTTTTTCTTATTATTTATGTGAACTCATAGATCATTGTAACTACTGAAAAGAAAAGTTTCATTTCTTTTTCTTTCCTTTTCAAGTAAATATTTCATACAACATAGACACTCAACGTATGTCTGATATTGAAATATGTCCAAGCCGTGAAAATAGTGTGTTTGGAAAAAAGCATCTTCCTATGCATGACTCTAATGATAAATAAATGTATAACACAACTCAAGGTTTGTAACATAACAAAATGTAGTGTTTCACCTAACCCTCAATATCTTACCGCATTTAGCGTTCACTGTGACCTTTCTCAGTAATCAATGAGCCATTTTAAAGCGGTTAAGTGTTGCTTTTCAACACGATATTACAAAGTTATCATATTTGATATAAGTCGACTTAAGGGACAGAAAATATCAAAATGTTATTTTTTATGGCAAAATTAGTCATGTTCATACCAGGTTACATATATTTTCAACACTAATTTATGCATACATTGTCAGGCCAATTGGAAGATACCGCTGATATTATGTAAGCATGTAATAACTATTCATGAATAAAATGTAGCCTACATTCTAGGGTAGCGTCTCCACAATTTTCACCAAAGTTCGAGAACAATTCATTCAATGTTCATATTGAAAGAGCTTGGAGGTTTTTACGTCATCGCCACATTTACGTTACGACTAATCAGCTGTTCTGTTGGTTTGTACCTGTGTTACAAATAGACGATACTACAGTGTGGAAGTTGGTAGAAATCAGCGCATTGACCTAAAATATATATTTAGAATGTACCTAAGAAACGTTTTATGTGTGAAAAGTAACAGCATACGTTTAAAAAGTATCTGCTAGTGTCTTCTCTTCTGGTATGAGACTGTATTAATAAATCTGCAATACTGAAAATAATAAGTCTAAGAAAAACTTAGGAATTTTTACATTCTCTGGTTTTTCACCTGCCATTGATCTTAACTCAAATATATGTGATAATTTGTTGAAAAGGAACATTTATTCGCACCAATGTGATCCTAGATTACTTAAATTGTTACTATAGATGTGAACTCGTTAATGAAATTGTTGGCCAAATGTTAAATAGAATTTTCACGATTTGGTATACAAACCTGGTCTCCGATTTCACTTTTATTTTATGGACCGACCATTCTTTACGAGATTTATATACCCAGTGTCTTCACTCTGATCATAATATGTTCATGATTTAGGTCTGTGTTAAAAAAAGTATACTTTCTCTGCGACATTACCTGCACTGCTAACAAGAGAGAGGAAAATATGCGAATCTAATCGATAAATAAAGCACGCCTATGATCTGTGGAGCTTCAGAACTTGTTATGAGTAGAAACATGAACACTGATTTATTCTGAATGATCGACTCTACATGTAATCTACCATGGACGAATAAGGAATAAAGTTTTATTCGACACAGCCAAATTTTACCCGATCAGGACGAGTGGGCAAGTGATTTTCGCAAACCTAATCTATGCAAGCATTTCACCCGTTCTCGTCATGTTATTGCATGATAATTTATTTTGATCATGTGATTTAATGATAATTTTTAAAACCGTTACACACTTTTCTTCACCTCACCAAATATTATTAGTTTCGTTTTGGAAACCCTTCTTTGCAAAATAATTATTTTTTTATGATCATAATAATTATGCAAATAATTTTGATAACATAATCTGAGTTCTGATGAAATATTGAACATTCGACAATAATATAATGGAATAATATATTATTTAAAATATGTGCTTTATACATAATAAAAATAATAATAAAACTGATCATCATAAATAATTTATTAATTATATATAGATACTCTGCAAAAGTGTATCATTATTTTCTCATTGTAATCCAATAAAATGAGTATTCATACCGGCTCCTCACCATATGAATCTCACCTCGATCTGTGCCAACTGGCATGAGACCAAGTTTTATACGATCTGACTAAATCAAAAGAGAGAGAGAGAGAGAGAGAGAGAGAGAGAGAGAGAGAGAGAGAGAGAGAGAGAGAGAGAGAGAGAGAGAGAGAGAGAGAGAGAGAGATTGTCAAATAAAATTGTATCAATCTAAGGCAATCCTATGCATTCTATCCACTTAAGTGTGTGTAATTCTTTTACTTTCATGAAAAATTTGCAATTTTACAATATATTACACAATATGTATTCTGATGTAATCTGAAAGAGACTGAAAACGATAGATATAGATTCTGATTAATCAAATTCCTCCAAACAACTAATATTAACATTGATAATCATTTTCCATATATTTTTGACAACAAGATTTTTTTGCAGGACGTTAGCAGATTACACATTTATGACCCTACATTAAGTAATATGATGCCGACACATACAAAAATGATCTTCCATCAAGCTTCTGTTTAACGTGGAAGCTGATTGTGTGAGCTGAAGTCATTATTCCCAATTATTTTAACATTGTCTGGCACATTTTCTATATGGACACATTCTAAATACTTTATCCAATTCTACATCTCACCATTAGCTTCAAAAGAAAGATCTTTTAGGATAGCTTAGGATAAACCCGCATAACTTCTTCATGATTTTGTTAACTTCCAAGATTGCAAACACCATCTGTTTTTCTAGTAAAGAGACAATCGTCACCACTTAAAGGCATTTGTCTACATGGCATAAGCTTGTTATGAAGTGTTCAAACTATAACATTTCCCAGGGGCCACAAATGCACGTATATATATATATATATATATATATATATATATATATATATATATATATATATGTATATATATATATATATATATACATACATACATACATACATACATACATACATACATACATACATACATACATATGTTAGTTTTAAAATTGTTTTTTATTTTAACTTTGTTTCATTACTTTTATTGTAATGATTTGTTCACGAGATTCGATATTTTTTGAAGTAAATGTTTATTTATTTAGAACGTAAAACTAATTACGCAAGCATTAGTTTAGTTCAACCTGGTTCATAGATTTGTAAACATCGAGTGATAATGATTGGCTATTTACAAGGTCATTTCTACCTGCATGTTAACTTGATTGTAAACAACCTTCCCTTTTTATTTATTTTCAGTGTGAGAGTTTGGTTCTTAGATAGGGTTATTTTAGCTTCGTGGCAATTGGCATTTTTTAATTACGATGTTATATGTTAAGAGACCACATGACCTAACACGTGAAACTGAAATGAAGTTTCAGTTGGATTTTAATACTCGTTCTCAGTGTTTTTCCTTTAGTCGTTCTTAACACCTTCTGTGAATCAGGTGTCTCTAATTGTGATTGCCAGTTTGATTTTCATTTATTTTTGTGTTTGGAATTTAATGTTGTTGTTGTTGTTGTTATTGTTGTTGTTGTTGGGCTTAACGCCATTTTTCAGCACACGATAGGCTATTCATGGCGGCCAGTATTACTGGTGGAGGAAGAAACCAGGAAATCACCGGAATGAACCACCGGCCCACGAGAAGCTGCTGGCAAGCTTTCTCACATATCGACATTCGCCGAATCCTAGACTCGAACCCACGCAGAGGTGAGATGGCAGTGATCCGTAACGGACGACGCTTTAGACCACTTGGCCACTCGAAGCCTCCTTGGAATTTCATATTTTTATTCTCTAGAAAACAGAACAACTATAATTCTTATAAAAAGTTTTGGGAGAAAGAATTAAATAAAACTTTATTCTGGAGTTATGCTGAAATATAAACTGTGATTCCATCGAGGATATGTTACGACCAGTACAACGGACTTTGTAATTTTTTTTCAGTCTTAGAATTAAATTTTGGAGTATTTTCACAAACCGTAAGCCCTATTTTCCAATTTTTGCATTATTTTCAGGTGAAATAAATTATTTAATTTGTTAAAATATACAATGCTTGTTGGCTTCACTCTTTTCTCTTTTTATTTTCGTACGAGTCTACACATAACTATATATATATATATACATTTTCTTGCTTGCACATGGCAGATATATATATATATATATATATATGTGTGTGTGTGTGTATGTGTGTGTGTGTTTGTGTGTGTGTGTGTTTAAATGGCACTAGTATGAACATTTCCGCATACTTTGAGGTTAGGAAGCTTTCATTTCAATACGTTTTCAACAATTTATATTGAGTTGCGTTCGGTTTGTAATCAAATCATTGCTATGGTGATGGGAATATTAAATATGTATATTTATATGATTTAAAGCCAACATATCTTTTAATGTAATCAAAGCGTTATCTTTGGAAAAGATGCAAACACAGTGTTATCATAAAGTGTAATCTCTTTCACATTAACATAAATAATAATAATAATAATAATAATAATAATAATAATAATAATAATAATAATAATAATAATAATAATAATAATAATAATAATAATAATAATAATAGTATTTTGGTTATATAATTACAGGTTGTGAGTCAAAACTGTTCAAGCCCACTTAAGGTTCATCACATACTCGAATCTGATGCTACCAGATTTCGATTTCTCAGCTGGTAGTGAAATTAGAGCATTTAACGAGAAAATTACAGAGAGTTAAATGACGACCTAGAATGGTATCATATGAGAGGTTTTAACATTTTGAAGAAAGTAATATTCGGTGCCTTGAATGTGTTGTACTCCCTGTAAACAAAATACAAACATGCAAATGGCAATGAAAATGAGACTCAATCATTATTCCCCCTTCCCCCCTCCTCTCTCTCTCTCTCTCTCTCTCTCTCTCTCTCTCTCTCTCTCTCTCTCTCTCTCTCTCTCTCTCTCTCTCTCTCTCTCTCTCTCTCTCTCTCTCTCTCTCCGCAAGACAATATTCACAACTCGAGTAGTTTTGCCCCAAATGACTATTCTATTATCACAATGAGTCACACGCGTTTGAAAGGGTTCCTAAATGGACCTAATCAGAACATGTAACTTAGAAACAAATTATTAAATTTATAATTAATTATAATTGATGCATTGATCTATCACCATGGATGATCAATATACTGAAGTTATACACAAATATGAACAATGAATGATTCAGGCTTCTATTTCTTGCAGTCCCTTTATGTGCATTTCATTGTAAATAGCATGTACATAATAGCTATGTAATTTATTTTATAATGCACCATTCTAATAATTTATTGGAAATGCTTAAGTCTAACAGAAATCCAAGAACATACTGAGAAATGATCGAACACAAGATTAGTGAACTATGTGACCGTTCGACGACAGCGGGTATTATTGACTATTTGAAGCGTGACAGATCAAGTCATACACGGTTGGAAAGCATACTGACCTAATGCAACCAGGCTCGTGTACGTGTCGTACCCATACAACCAGGCTGGTGTACGTGTCGTACCCATCCAATCGGGCTCGTATACGTTTCGTACCCATACAATCAGGATCGTGTACGTGTCGTACCCATACAACCAGGCTGGTGTACGTGTCGTACCCATACAATCGGGCTCGTGTACGTTTCGTACCCATACAATCAGGCTCGTGTATGTGTCGTACCCATACAACCAGGCTGGTGTACATGTCGTACCCATACAACCAGGCTCGTGTACGTGTCGTTCCCATACAACAAGGCTCGTGTACGTGTCGTACCCATTTTTATCTATAACTGAGAATAGTATTGTTCAACAGTATAACCTCGCTTGGATCAATTGAGAGTTCCAATTTACTAAATCCATAGCTTTTCTGGTTCTGTTCAGTTGCTTATGTTTTATTTATTTTTTTTCTGTTCATAATGAGTACAAATGGAAGGATCATTGCTAAAGGTTTTGTTTCTATCATTTCAAACCAGACATGCCTTCGAAGCTTGTCTTGGATAGGTTATGTGAATTTCCTTATAAATATAAACGATAGTTACCACTCCTGGGGCCTAGTGGTTAGAGCATTCTCTACGCATGCGGAACGTCGCGTATCCGAACCCCGACCGAGTCATATCAAATACTTTTAAAAAATGGTGCTAACAGCTGCCTCACTCAGCGCTCAGCAATAAGAGGTTAGTGTTAGGACTGTTCTCGTGGTTTCATGATAATGTAACTAAATGGGACATCCCTGCGGCATCTTGCCCCAGTGCTGGGACTAACAATAAACTCCCACACTACAGACATCGTAGGATATGACTAAAACGTTGTTAAAACTATGCGTTAAAAATATAAATCACACACACACACACACACAAACGTCGTCAATCACGCACATACAAATATGCACTGACTGTCGCGGACGTTGCAAGTAAATATAAAGAAGCAGAACCACTATTAAAAAAGACAGCAAATGAACTTGCATCTGCATTTTGACGAATTTATCGACTAGGGCACTTGCTATGCTACAGGTTGATCCTGGCAAAGAATTTCTTGGTGCAGTAACATCTCTGATTAAACAACATAACGTCAAAATCAGACGAGGGCATACCGCAATTCATCGCGATCAGGCAAACGTTGAGCGATTTAATCGAACACTTGCTGAGCGATTGTTTGGATATCAATATGCGCAGGAAATATCCTTGAACAAAATTGAGAAAGACATGAGATCTCGTGAATGGGTTGCAAGATTACCAAGTGTGATAGTCGCAACAAATAATGTAATTACTCGTGGAACTTCTTTCAAGCCCATAAATGCAAACTAAAAAAACACATGCCAGTACAACGACATGACTCTTTCTCAAAACAATCAGTACTAGTTAATGTGGCTGTCATATTTGTATGCATCGGAAGAGCTTGACGGATGGGGGTAAAACAAGAGCCACTGACCCAGTCCGGAATGTAGCCACACAAAAATGTTCAGCATGGTTACATTTACGGATAGACCTGCAATCTACAAACTAGATTCAATTGCTCCTCAACGGGGAGTTTGTACGTGAACAATTACAAGTGATTCCTGAAGCAACACAATTACCACCCTCTTCACTTTTGCGAAGGATGATTCGTGCTGGCTCCTCGACGTCGATTGCACTCAAGACATGTCAACATCCCATTTTCGCGTGTATGAGCGAGACTACTATTAATTCTATCCACGGTAGATTGTCGTAGGTCATTAGGAAAATACTGCCACAACGTTGTGCTACAGCAAGCATAATGATTATTTTGTCGTTGTTTCAGTGTCATGATAAACTTATATTAAGATCAAAATCTCACTTATTTTTGTGTCACATCGCGGATAATGTCAATGTCAATTTGTTAGTCTAGTATGCAAATAAAAGCTGGATTTGCTTTCAGTTTTAAACTTCTCTAGATTTATCACTACCTATCAAAGAGTTGGAGCGAGGACTATGGGAAGCGAGGGTTTTATCTGTACCTACGACCCAGATCTGTAGAAATCCATGGTTTATATAACCGTATGGCTTGCGATCCCTGGTTTATATAACCGTATGGCTTGAGATCCATGGTTTATATAACCGTATGGCTTGAGATCCATGGTTTATACAACCGTATGGCTTGAGATCCATGGTTTATATAACCGTATGGCTTGAGATCCATGGTTTATATAACCGTATGGCTTGAGATCCATGGTTTATATAACCGTATGGCTTGAGATCCATGGTTTATACAACCGTATGGCTTGAGATCCATGGTTTATATAACCGTATGGCTTGAAATCCATGGTTTATATAACCGTATGGCTTGAGATCCATGGTTTATACAACCGTATGGCTTGAGATCCATGGTTTATATAACCGTATGGCTTGAGATCCATGGTTTATATAACCGTACGGCTTGAGATCCATGGTTTATATAACCGTATGGCTTGAGATCCATGGTTTATACAACCGTATGGCTTGAGATCCATGGTTTATATAACCGTATGGCTTGAGATCCATGGTTTATATAACCGTATGGCTTGAAATCCATGGTTTATATAACCGTATGGCTTGAGATCCATGGTTTATATAACCGTATGGCTTGAGATCCATGGTTTATATAACCGTATGGCTTGAAATCCATGGTTTATATAACCGTATGGCTTGAGATCCATGGTTTATATAACCGTATGGCTTGAGATCCATGCAGATACACATGATTACATCAGTTTATTTGCTTCAGATAATATTTCAAGAACATTATCGGAGTTGATCTCTTGCCATATGACTCATAAACACATCAGCAACATGGTAGAATAAGTTGACCTAACTACTCATTTATCTCTCTACAAAGGCAGTCCATCGAATTGTTGGTTCAGAAATATATGTGAACTGTTTCAAAAATATGTAAGATCCAAGCTAGGATTATGAGGGCGAAAATAAATTAGAAAACTAGCTGGAATTATTTTTAGTCTTTCGAAACTAAGCGATGAATCAAGGTGATAAATCAAACACAGATGACAAACTGACTTCCACTATATACAGAGAGATGTCTTTGAAGGGATTAATCTTCCTGCAGTTATGGAGGTCTTTTAAGTTAACCATTAAATAAAACCGACTATGAATATAAGGATATAGAGTCGATGCTTTTATGGGAAGATAGATTACTATGATGCAGCAAAACCACAAGATATGTGTGTACTGATCCATTTAGTAACACGTTTATATTTTAAAAAAGTACATAGTAAAATGGGAATAAAGCACGCCAAAGCATCAGCATTCTTCAAACTCTAACGCAACCAAACTTCCAAGCAACCAACCAAGCAACCAAGATACCAAGCTTGTAAATATTGGTTATCGTTAGTTCAATTACAGTTACCCTTATTCAATGACATAGTTACCGTGAGTTCAATAGCAGTTACTCAACTTTCTGAATCCGTGGAAAGATGAGATGAAATGTCTTCCAAAATCGCATATTTGTCTCTATTTTGTTTGGCTATTTCACTTTTTCAGAAACATATGAGAAATACAAATATGTTTAAGGACCAATTAAAATGGCGCGATCAATCGGTAACTTATCAACAGCGACATTGTTTTATTAAAATTGTCCACATCATCAGTAAGAATTATTACCTCATTATATTTCTCCATGCTTATTAAAGGTCTCCTTTCCATCAGGACATTTTCCATGTCAAAGTATCCCTCTCCATCAAGAAATCCTGTTTGTATCGACTATAACAGGAAACCCTCGACAATTATGTGTCTTCTATGTCAAGGAATCCTCATCATTAAGGTCTCATCTCCATCAGAAAAACCTCTAAACTGAAGTTACCGCTCCATTAGGGAACCCTTTATATTAAGTTGTATGCATGTTACAGGTTATATAGTATTAAATAAGTAAGTCAAATTCCTTAAACTCAGTTTACATCAATTCCTTAAACTCAGTTTACATTGACGGAAACAAAAAAAAAACCACAACAAAATACAAACACTTATAGAGATAAATTATTTCTGACACATATCATTTGTCACCAGCTATTGGAGTAGTGTATATCCGCATCAAATATTATACGTACCTCTTTTACAAAGGCAGTGGAGACAAAGTACGATTACTACATTAATGAGGTTTCATGGCATCTTTAGAATAGATGACTCTACCGAAAATAATTGTGCAGAGAGTTCTTCGTCCATGAGTTAAGAAACAGAATATAGTATCACATGAAATCAATTTTTCATTTAAGATACAAGTCTATACATATCTTAAAAAAACGAACACGAGGATACTAAACTAACAAAAAGCTGTATCTCGGAAACAATATTTGATATAGTCAAAATGCGTAATCCATTGACTGTACAAATGCTTGTAGCAAATGAACTCGCAACTAAATCGTAACCAAATTGTGGTTTCCGTTTACTTCGACTCAAACATCTCGGGAAGATCAAAGGTTGACACAAGCTCGGTCTGCCATAGATAAATAAGCTCAATCGATCTATTTTGACAAATGATATACTTTAGGGAACTAGATTTGATGTTTAGCCAAGCAATAAAATTTATTTTACTTAAATCGTGCTAGGTTTGATGACGTTATTGGAAGAAGGTTGCATCCGTTTTATATAAATCTTTTGCATTCAAGTAAATATTGCTTTTTATTTTTCTTGAACTACATCCATGCATTCTTATTGTGATGAAAACATTTATTGAGATATAGAATTGTATTAATTCCCTGGAGTTTCGGTATAAACGTTATGCCCTCCAGGAAGTCGTAAAGGCAACTATTGGAAGCATGAGCCATGGCGGTTCAGTGCTTTGGCATGACGAACATTCATTCGACCGAAAGTGATCGAGTTCTAAAATCAGATTAGTCCAGACAGTTTACTGTAGTGTGTCCTTATGCAACCGTGCATTTTCTTCATTTGTCTCGACACAAAATAATCTTTATGGGCTTATGTGTCATACATCACCAAACACCGTTATATTTTGATAAAGTGAGTGTTTACTAAAAATATATTATATATGCGCAAGCACGTGAAGTTTACCTAGAAAATCATGTTTGCTAAGTATTTTACATAGTGTTTTAAATAGCTACAAACGTTATTGGCACTCATATGAGACCTTCTTAGGCCAAAACTGGGTACGTACGAAAACCGCTAATATGTTCCACAAAACTCATTGAGGAGTTAACAAAAAAAATTGTGTGTTATCTGGACTTCTCTTTTGTCTATATAAAACACATAGACTCATACATACACACATATACCAGCAAACACACAGTTTGGTCTGGCTTTTGTTGCAGATAGTTGTGTACTTAAATCAAATATTAAGGGATATTGGCAATGATCTTTATTAGATGGTGTCCTGTTGTATGTGTGAAATATCATGACTACGATATTTCAGTCGTAATGGTCTCATTTTTCGCATCCGATTTCCAATGTCTAAGAAAAGCCTTTTGTACATCTGAGGTTGATTTCCATCCATCGTAGATTTTCTTTACCGTCTGAGCACTATGAGCATGAAATTAGTGCTCGGGGACTCAATTAGTGCGTTGCAATTTTGAAACCTGTCCAGGTCATTCCTGGACAGGCACCTTGATAGATCTGTAGACTATACTCAATATTTTTAAGCTTTATTACACTCACAGCACCATGAAGTAAGTAATATTCATAACGATAGAAACACACGCACAATGTCAACTGTCTCAAACATACTCCTAATAAAATTGATAGGGTTAATTCAACATAATTCCAAGAGATATATACTTTGGCCAATATATAATGATTAGCTACAAATACGCACTTTCTATTTGTTTTGATAAATATAAAGGTATATTTTAAGATACAAAATATATACAAGAACCTCTTATATTTTAACGGCAAATGCATATACTATTTTACGGCGCAAGTCAGTTATATATGCTTTAATGAAGGTAAGATATGACAATTAATCGCAAAAATAATGTATATTCCATTGCCTTGTAGCTCTTTTACTGAATCAGTTATTTGTATTTGAGTATATTGTTTCCAACTATTTATGTTCCACTCGAATTCTCACTGTAGAAAGTATCACATTTAAAAAATTGATATAATCAAGTAATTGTAAACTTCGATTTCACAACAGACTATCTCTAAGATTGTTTGGCATGCCATGTTTAAATGGTGTAACTATTGTGTTACATTTATGGGTCAAGCAAAAATAGTTTTGATGACATCGACTTCTAAACTTTAAAATAAAAGTTATGTACAGCGAAATGATTTGTGTAGAAAGGGAAAAGGTTAATTGACATATCAGTAGCATAGCTTTAAAAAAGACTGCAAATTTCAAAAGTGTATCTTTGCTATTACAACTTCAAACATCTGCTCTATTATATTATTTAACATTTGACCTGCGCTGGCGCTCTACAGCTGGTCTTTAAGACGTAGGAATTGTTTTGGAGTTTTTCTCTCCTGCCAAAAATTGACGTTTGAACAAAATTATTGAATTCTGTATGCGGACGAACAAAGTCATAACTGTGGCCACTAGTATCAATTGAATCATACAACAGTAAGTGCATGATTGATGGTGTTCCTTCAGACGCTATGATATTAAGTTATCGTACCCTCCACAAGATTCTGAAAGATTAATTATGATATTGGGATTGATTGTTTTATATTGAAAAGAATTGTAAACATTTAAGTAAAATAATTTTCAGATCTAAAGTTTAATGAGCTGTGAAACAAAATATGTAAGAGAATTATCATGAATAATAAGGGATTGCTTTCTAGATTTACTAATCAAACTAAACACATTAATTATGGCGTATTCAACTGTATTTGACAGATTTTTTGAAATTACCTTTTTGAAGTAAAAGTAATACGAAGATATTTAAAATCTGAAACAACTTTCAATTTGACCAACTGAGATTAGGGACAAACGTAATTATAGATCTTGAAACTATAAGTACATTTGTCTTTGGAGCAACGACTTCATTGTTGAGAGTTTGAAGTAAAACATAATTACATTACAGCTTGGAATTCTAACCATCATCACGATTCCATAAGAAGCACATTTTTAATACATCATTGCCAGCATTGTCAAGTAAAATAAAATGATATTTCACTGATATGTAAAGAATGTGTAACCTTTGACAGAACATAAGATATACACTTCATATGTTTATGAATAAAGACAGCAATTTCATTGAAAGAGAAGAAGAATATACGTTAATGTTTTAACTTTTCAGACACCTATATTACTAAAGACGTCGGAGCTATATGAGACAAATGTAACAAGTTATTTAACATTCACACATAAACCTATGCATATGTCAAAGGTTTATCACAAGAGCCTTTAGACAATTTTGCACAAAATGCTGTTGTATTCACAATGTCAACGGTATGTTTTAATAAAAAAAAGAATAAAACATTTTAATTTATTCATATTTGCTACTTTAATTTTACGCTCTCTGGATGCTTCGTGTCCCTCACAGAAGAAGAATGTTTTAACATATCATTGTAACAATCAAACGGGTTTACTTGACCGAGCGATGTCAAAGTCTAGCGTGATTATGCAAGAAGTCATAAGTTTACCCTAATTACAAAGACGTCTATAAAACTAATGTTATCAACTTGAAAGTCCAATGTTTCCATTCTATAATGTTTCTCAAATTAATACAAGACCACAGATCTCACAATTTCCCAATTGTCTATCAACCGCACATCTGCATGGTTTCTCTTCGTTAACTTTCCCTAACGTACCGTCAGCATTTCATAATACTACACCTCTGAACCACCTAATACAAGAAACTATTTATACAACACCATCTAAGGCCAGTCAAATCATGGTTTCAAGCCATATTTAGCCTGTAGCTTTGCATCACATTTAGCACCATGGCAACAATAAACGGCTTTTCTTTTATTTCATTGTATAATTTAACAGTCTTCAATCACAAAAACTGCACCTGGGGTCATACAATCAATATACACAACTAAATTGTAATTGGGACTTTTGAACAACAGTATACTTATATGGTTGTGACCTGAATTCACCAAAAGTAAACCACGGTATCATGGAAACTATAACACTTCACTTAGTGATGTTTGCTCCTAGTTATTGGCTACTTATTTCGGTTTGAGGGATATTTCTCCAGGACCGATGGACTTCCCATAATCAACAAGTAATCACAAACATATATAAATCCTTATAACGGAGCAAACAAATGCTCATATACCAGATGTATTAATTATTATAACAGGTTAAAAAAAACTGTGTGAATAATATATTAAGCAATCAAGCCGCTTACTAGAACGAAAACAAGAACCCACATTATATTAAGATACCGAGTTGAGAAAACCACCATTGTACTGAGCACAATGAAAGACACTGGTGAAACCCCATCAGCACTGAAGAATTCATAGCCCTTAGCGACACAACGTTTCGTGAAAGTCAGATAATGAAACTTAAGAAGATTGTTCCAAACAGGACGATAGCACAGGTAATGAATGAATTGAGATAGAAAAAATAGAAATAAAAAACGTCGTTGGGCAGGCACAAGAAATAGTTTCCAAACGACCAGATATGCATCATATATTAGGGGCGACAAGAAGACTATCATCCAAAACGAATATCAGTCAGACTATTGTTGCAGGCACTAGTGAGTACCGAACCGATTAATTTAATGCTTTATTACTGTACATTTCCAAAGACTAAATTGAGAGTATAAAAATGTGTTATGCAGCAGCCATACAAAGATGGTTAACTTATTGATATCATCTGCAAGGTCCACAAAACATAGCATATGTATTGGTATTTTTTACTTTCATGCAAACGCAGGACGTGACAACACAAGAGACGAAATACCTTTTGGCATACATGGGAAGTAAATCACTAATCAAATTTGAAAGAGACTTAATTAACTTTGTCATATGTCATGATTGGTCATCGAGGTTACCATATTTCCCCGGAAAGAAATCCACCAAAATGAGATAATAGTCTCCATATGACAAAACTATGCACCAAACTTATTATATGTATCAACTGAAGGTTTCGATCATCTATGCAAATTACACAGTTCTGCTGATGTAGGAAGCTATCATCAGCCTTGCATTTCCAGATAAAAATGACACTAAAGAAAACGGTAAGCCAGAAAATACACAAAAAGAGATTAAACTCTGAAAGACTGAAAAAGAAATACAAGATAGAAGCCAGTCATCGATCTAGAAATACAATCTGTCGAACAAAGATGTCAAAAATATGGGAAACGGGGAAAACAAGTTCGAATTCGAGCGAGATACAATATAAACAAGAGAACACGATGGATAATTGAAGACACGTGGAAGGAAGTGGAAGCTAGCTAAATCGCTAAAATGAAACCTAAATGCTAAGACATTACCCACGAATCGAACAACAAAGGAAGAGCAGAGAGTCACTGACAAGGCGGCTAAGACATGACAAACAAAAATGCAAAGAGAAACTCCCTTATTACACAAAGAGTTACCTTATCTAAAAACCAAAAGAGCAACAGATCAAATCACGAAAAAGAAGTGAAAGGCTCAATGTTATCAAATTACCCGTCTAAAAAGTACACAAAATAGAAGAGCTGACGAAACACTGGGCAGAGCACCTCAAGGTATTCTGAACAGACCACATCCTATAATGTCCTAATTAATCTCCCCACATGAAGGATAACCCTCTGGCTATATTATCTGAAAGGGTATTATCCTTCTACCCGAGGCGGAAAAACTATTGTACATCATCTTACTGAAGGCAAATAAATAGACTACGCTAAAACAGTCAGTCTAATTAAATTTACATGGTATAGATAGTTTAAATTTATCACGTAACGTTTCATTGATTTATATGTGCCTTTTAGACCTGGTGATAAATTGGTCACGCTTCGAGGTAGACATCCACGTACATCATATTTAAATATGTTGTCTGTGGCCGACTGGTTTTAAATCTTTGTATTTAACCATGCACCGGCATTCAGTGTTTGTCTTGAGTGACAATGACAAAGCATCGTTTGGAGGACTGGCTCAGTATCAATAATTTATGAGTTATTTAAATGTGACATGCATCAAAATCATGTTTAATAGTCACGAGTAACCACACAGAAATACGCATTAATATAGCAAAAAAGCAAAACATTCTTGTAAGCCTTTAATATTGTCCTTGGATGGCAAATAAAGCGGTGTTTGTCGTTAGAACACACTGAAACAAACCTAAATAAGTTATTTTCAAAAGGTACTTTATTGAGACTAAAATATCACACAGGTTGCCTTAGTCCCCTAATTAATTAACACTCCAATTTTAATTCAAGATTGTATCAGTGCTTGAATATGAACATGTTTTAATTAAAAACACTGTTTTTTAATCATTTCGTAATTATTGTGAAAGTCCAGTCGCTTATCCAAATCAATTTTAATTGATTAAAAAGAATTAGGAAAGCTATTTATGTGGTTCACAGGGCCGAAATACTAAAAATGCATTGTCAGCAACTCCAATATAATCCTTAATGTATGCATTCAGATAATTATGTAAAGGTCTAAGTAAATAGTAAATAGATGCAAATAAATGTCAATGAAATTAATTGCTCCACCGTACAACCTGTTTATATTACAGAAGAAAGCAGGTGCATGGAATTGTTTTTTTTTTTTTTTAACAATTCGTCATTACTGTTGAGGTTTGTCTGGAATCTGAAACAAATCAATCACAATTTTACAGAATTAGAGTGCAGGACTTAATTCTTCCATCAAATGACAAATACATGACAAATATAATGGATTTATAAAGTAAATGTTCCATGATCTGGATATATTCCTAAAACGTATTTGTATGCCATAGTTAAACACTGTATTGGCTTCACAAAAAAAACATAAAAACACTGTAGTTCCACATGCATATCATGGATGAAGAGCAGCACTATAATTATGACGATACATACGATACTGACGCTACGCACTAACTTAGTGCTTTAGCGTTTAAGTCAGTAAAAATTAGCGTTTAGAGAGCTATGAAAACAGCATTACCTTTGATGCATGGAAATAACGGGTACCCAAAAACAAATGACTCCCTACAAATATATGTCGGCTATACTATCTTGTAAAAAATGTTGTTTGTTGTTGTGATAATCAATTTATATCAATATTGTGTACCTTTTGTCCAAGATTGGAGATTATACTTTAATTGTAATGGTCACCTATAAAAACTTTATACTTTAATTGTAATGGTCACCTATAAAAACTTTATACTTTAATTGTAATGGTCACCTATAAAAACATGATCACCTAACTAATTTTTGTACACAATAACTTGAAAATATGATTTTGACTTAGCATATTGGGTCTATAATATTCTAGAAACAAATTTGCTTACAATTTTATGGCATATTTACCATTAGAATGGATCGCATTTAAGTCTGATATATATATATATATATATATATATATATATATATATATATATATATATATATATATATATATATATATATATATATATATATATATATATATATATATATTCTCGTTTAATATAAGATAAAGAAAAAATAGAAGACACCAAGCTTTGTAAATTTGAACCAAAATAAGTTATTTCCCTAGAAAATACGGTGAAAGGCAGCACTTTGAGACAAAACTTACGATTTACGAAGAAGAACCAAAAATTTGTCCTAAAATTGTGAAAGCACATAAGTCCTGTGAATAAACAGTTTCCAAGATGGCGGGTGATGACGTCAGACGATGGTTAACACAAGTATACAGAATTTCCATCGTGAAACACAATTTGCACTGTTCTGTTCCAATTTAGAAATAATTTCCGCAAATATGTTTATCCACAGCCAGTTGTTTATTTATCCAGGGAAGATATTTATTCTTTAAAAGATGGATGAAGTACAGCTATCGCCAACAACAAAACACATTTTGTTATTCATGCGTTTTAACGAACAACTCTTTTAAGTACAGGAAGATGTTATGATATGACTGTCTAAGACGATTTAAATATGACTCTCAACTATGACTGACTATTTCGCATAACTGAGTATTTAAAGCAAACTAATATGTCACCCCATGTACAAGCACGACGAAATCATGAAGATTTCGAAATCTAGCCACAATGCAGTTTATAATGTCAGCAAGAGATCCCAGTAATAACGGTGGCCAAAACCAATCATTTACATAGCTATTCCCTACTGTTTACCTAATATAACAAACCCGTCATGCACAAATCGTGCTTACGCGAGTCACATTTACTTTTTAAATAAACATAATGTTTCTAAAAAATTATTAGACCCTGCGAACATAATTTTATTTAATGATATAAAAATGAATTAAACGTACAATAGAAATAAAACAGAAAAATTCAAGTGTTTAACACTGATGTAATTTAACTACAATATCGTAACATTTTATATATATATATATATATATATATATATATATATATATATATATATATATATATATATATATATATATATATATATATATAAGAGAGAGCTGTCTGTGGGATTCTATGATCAGAATTTGCTATTATGTTCAGATATAATTCGAGAGAAATTATTTATTTAAATTATTCTTTGGTATTACCAAAGACACACCAGATCAATCGAATTTCATTCTGAACATTCTCTTCTTTTGGTCTTGTGATGGAACATTTAGAATTATATGGGATTTAGTTCGCAATATTATAAGTGTCTATTGTATTATTATTTTGTTTTGAAGGGAAATATATAGTTTGTTTATTTTACATACATTGTTGACATCCCTTGTTTTTTGTTACATGTTAAAGGTCTAGAGTCGTTGCTGTTGCATTATTCAATCCGTCTCGCTTAATGGCCATTAAGAGTCGATTGGTTTACAAAAATATCAAAAATGCAATGTATTGCAACACAATAGGTCATCCCAAAATCTATCGTCTTCTGATATTAGTATGACCTGAATACGAGTACAGTTGAAATGTTTGTGAATAAGTGTGGGTGTGGGTGAGTGTATTCTTCGGAGAAGGCGTTGGGAAAGGAAGATAATGGTGTTTGGTGAAGACCGAATTTATTCTTCATAACTTCGATTCAAGTTCGAAGTAAAAAAAAATGTATTTTACCTTTCCTGCATAAATACTACATAGAGTTCGTCTTCTTATACAAAAACAAAAATTATATATTTTAACTCGTGACATCCACACTGGTTACAACATCACTGTATTCGTACTATACAATGCAATATATCTGGTTTTACGGCAAGAAACGAAAATAATATTTCCCAGCTCAAAATATAACACTTATACACAATTGAATACACTTTATTAGGCAAAAATTATTAAAGTTTTGTGTCATACAATGCAGATGATTTTTGTGAAACAATCGAAAGCAGTAGCGATAATTTCGATGCTGTACAATACTATTTCGCTATCGAGGATGATTCGATATAAAATGTAACAGGATGTTTAAAAGGGACATTTGAACCTGTAACTAATTTCAGCCAATTTGATATTTGTACATGGAGTCTGTGGCATAAATATAGCAATTATACACCACCATTTAAGACACTGTTGGAAGCGTGTGTAATTATTGTGCAATTCAATTCAGATAGACAAAATTAAATTGTATCACCAGATAAAATAAAAAAGAGATCATGGCTCGAACTGATGTAGCAAACTGATTTTTTTTGTATATTTGCTACTCAGAATTTGTCTTCAGTTGGTCAGTGAGTGCTAAAGATTTGTTGTTGACTTATGATTGAGGAATACTTCTTAAGTCAAATAAAATTACAATAGCGTAATTAAAATGGTTTTGTGTTTTTATTTCTGATATAGGTCACAGCCTCTACCCCAACCCCATGACTTTTGTTGATTTTATTTATACTATGTGCAACCCGGGGATTAATAATACACGAAGGTGACGTAACCAAAATCAAGACAGCAGAGTCGTGCAAAAAAGAGACAGTGACCTAGGTCAGTAACAGGCAAAAACGCCTATGACACTACTATGGTAGATGCGATTTATTATTGTTATGATCTCCATGGCAACGTTTTCAGTCAGGTCTATATTATTTACTGCAACTATACAACAAAAAATACCCCTTTGCAATGCTGCAGAAACAGTATTTATTGATTTTAACTACACAGTGTGGCAGAGAAAGTTTGTGTACTTGCAGAGGATATTTTATACTGAAATCAGCTGAGAATATCTTATAATACAGAATTACTAGCGTAAAGAATTTATAGAGATCTCAGCTAACGGTATTATTTTATCAGAAGAATGGCATATAAAAATACGTCTGAATAAAAACCTTTTTATTTTAAATGCATCACACAGAATTATATAATAGGCTCAAAGATGCTATTTACGTTTTCGAGCACATAACCGAAACATATTGCAAGAAAATAAATAAATCCATGAGATTGACTATATCACCCAGGAAATGAGTGAATAATTTAATGATATTAACAACAAATATTCTAACAGTAATGATGATAAATGTTTTTGTTATTTATATAATAATTCCATCTACATTCACTAATTAATTGTATTTGTTTTACAAAAGGATATGCGACGATTTAAAGTAGCTCAGCTCGAGCAATTGAGAAAATTCGCAACAACTATCATCAGACAAAGGAAACCAAAACCTATTGAGTAATTTGCAATGCGATTAACATTACTGGGTACACACAAACAACGTCTGGCTATATTCAAGTTTGTATCATACTCAGTGATGGAGTCATTTGAGGTTATTTGAACCGATTAATTTTTCGAAGATATTATTCTCAAGCCCCAATGGACTTTTACGATCAGGACCCTGAAATATGAAGAATGATTTATTTGAAAATGGTTTATTCGCTAATTTGTATGTATATGTATATATATATATATATATACATATATATATATATATATGGATATATATATATATATATATATATATATATATATATATATATATATATATATATATATATATATGGATATATGGATCTGGAGGCTTAAAACGAGACAACACGGCAATAAAATAGATGAATAAATAATGGGAGAGACTGCATAACTCCCTCTTTTAAGTCCAGTGATACACAAAAAACCTCTGTGACACAAAAACGATGCAAACATGTTTTAAATTATCGAATTTGATGCTCCAGTCCTGTGTTAAGCGGTGAATCGTGTATAATGATATGGTCCTACACATGCATCATGTTAGGCATAAATTTCTTCAGTTTATTGATTTCTTTTTTTAGGGATTATTCATATGGAGCGATTGTAATTCGCAACAACATAGTGTAGTATTTCATATCAAGATACCTGTCTGTCTTGCGTTTAGAGCCAGTTAGATGAACATTTGCACATTTAGAAAGCTTAATAGTATTTAGACGGAATAACTGTAAAGGTATATGCATGAAAAATATGAATTAACGACATAACATGCCATTGTGAATGCTGTAAATACATTCACTAACGTAGTGTTTTGGTACAGATGCTCAGACATATATTAAATGTCATCGAATTCAAATCACGTAACTTGCTTTGCCGACCATGTGGATCTGTTCGTGAGTATTATCGCGCGTGATCAAAGATTTACTAAACATGTGACTGATCAAACACGTGTGACCTGTGCACTAATGCCTGTGACTGCATTAACTCCAGGCACTTTTGATGTAACAATCACATATATAAATGAAAAACAGCAACGACTGAAGGGATTGCGGTTTCTGATCTTGATAGAGTACACAAATTAAAACAATTTACAGACGACTTTTCATCTATAGAATGATCGGCCTTACATAAGCATGCCGAATCTGCATAAGAAATTGCGTAACTATGTAGAATAAGAATATTATTAATCCACTGGTTGCACATAGTATGTGGCTCGTTTGCTAAAGACAATAAACGTCAAAGGGGATAGAGGCGGTGATCTATATGCGGCTAGTTTGCTAAAGAAATAAACGTCAAAGGGGATAGAGGCGGTGACCTATATTAGGAACAAAAATCAATTGTTTTATGTTCAGTTCATGCAAGTACGTGATAGACATAAGCTAGATAAATAGAAACTCTCTTACGTATGTGTATTCATACAGACGTACCGACAGCAAAACAGACACATGCCAGATAGATCAAAAGACAGAAAACAAGAAATGTAGACAAACATATAGAGATTCACGTTTATACATATCGACAAAAACAGACAAATGGGGCCGACATATGACTGAATAATGCAAATTAATGACGCTCTTGAAATATAATTTTGGATCCTTATATTTCATGTCATTCAAATTATTTCCATATGTGACCTTCAGAATGTTGTGTCATTACCATATATTTCATCAAGACGATTACATTATTGCTATATTCGAAACATAAATAGAATTTTCACCATCGAAAGTTTTATAAAATATGATCATACTCAAAAGTTTCACAACCTTGGAGCTAAATGTTGCCATTTGAAACACATTTTCAATGTTGTTTGTGAACATGGTACAACCATTTATTTATCAATGACTGGTACATCAACCCGTTTTCAGTATCAATGCCGTTCTCAAAAGAAAGACTGGTGACAGTCTTACAAAGAATTCTACAATCACTGGTGTTGTTCTGTCTTTTATGAGCTAATCTCAAAAGACACTTTTCTACGAAGAAGGCAACTATTTGTGCTATTTTGTTCAAGTACGCTTTTGGATCTTTTAAATATGGAGGTTATGCCAGGAGAATGCCATTTTTGATCCATATTCTTTGAATACGTCAATTGATCTTCTCCTTTCGTAGCCTCTGCAGTGCCATTTCTCTGTACGTTCGAAGAAGCAGGAAGTGACGTCATGAACGCGTCTGTTTCGGAATCGTGTGAGTCGTTCTCCTGGAAAGCATAATCATCTTCTTTCGGGATGTCTAAAATATGTGATATATATGGCGACGAAGGTGGGGATGACTTTGATGATAACGATTTCGATGATAACGACAATGTCTCTGCACGTTTAGGCACTTTAGGCAAAATTAATGGGTATTTGCTTTCAGAATCATCCAAAGATGCCTTGAAAATTTGTTCTATTCCTGAAAATGGCGGCGACCTAGAACTGCTTTCAGTCCCTGAGGTCGGAAAGAAGCGCACACCGTCTACAGAAAGCGGCGATAATGGCAACTTTGGTGATGGCAAATTGAACTCTTCTCTTGAGGTTTGAGAACATAGACGTTTAATTATTCTTGGTGAGGCTGGTGATAGGTAATGTCTCCTAATTGGTATTTCACCATCATCACCCTTTATGCTCAGTTTTCTCACTAAAGGAGACTGTGAGCTGAAGGAAGGCTTCCTGGCGATTCCTATCCCAGTAATTTGGCTTATGTTTGGTTCTTTTGGCATTATGGCCTCACCAAGATGTGTTTGCAGAGCTACGTAAAATGTCTGGTCCTGGATAAAAAGGCTGTGTTTCTCCGCAGAGAGCCAGCCACTATCTGGTCTTGCATCATAGCCTGGTAATAATAATAATAATAATAATAATAATAATAATAATAATAATAATAATAATAATAATAATAATAATAATAATAATAATAATAATAATGATAATATAAATAATAATAATGACAATAATGATGACAATAATAATGACAATAATAAGCTCATTATCATAATGGGTTAGTAGTGATATTATGGAAAAAAGATATATGATCTCAAAAAAAAACACTTCAAGATAGCAATACTATAATGCTTCAACTATTACATACTGTAGCAAATCCAAAACTATTTTACCACTAAATACTAATTAAATAATAATATAGAGTGATACTGTTCAATTTACACACCTCCAAAAATCTGCTTTTAAGACAAATAAACAGTTCAAGTTTGTCAAGTAATCTTGCGTAACCTTGTATAACAATGAAAACAAAACACAAAAATGAAATAAGCAAGGGCAAAAGACAAACCACCAAACTATCCAACAACTTAACAATTTTTAATAGATCGGATTTCTCTAGATATGTCTAATCTTGTCATAGAAACACGTTATCAAATCCGTTCGTCTGGGTTATACAAGCGCAAGTAATAACCGTAGACGTTTTTTTTATTCTTTTGAGTGATACTTGAAAGATCTTTACAAAGTGAAGTTATTGTTGACAGGATAAATGTACAATAAGGTACTAATACAAATACAGCAGTATCTTTTCACTGACTCTCTGTGTGTGTGTGTGTGCATTTGGGTTTTTAACTTAGCATAAACAACTTTAGTCATATCATTAGGATAGTTTCAGTGTGGCAGTTAATAGTGATTTCTTGCACTGATGCAACATGCCGCAGACATGTGACATCATCTTCCACCCAGTCACATTATCCTTACACCAGGCCGACAGTCCTAACACTAACCTCTTAATGCTGAGCGCCAGGCTAGTACCATTATTATAAGTCTATGGTGTGACTCGGCCAGGCTTGAATAAACGATCTCCTGCATCCGAGTCAGATTCTATAACCACTTAGGCCACCGGAGAGATCTTGATACGGACTATAACAATGACAAAGCATTTTTCGAGAGAGAGAGAGAGAGAGAGAGAGAGAGAGAGAGAGAGAGAGAGAGAGAGAGAGAGAGAGAGAGAGAGAGAGAGACTCCACTAGCTAAGACTTGTGGTACATGAAGTGATAAAAAGTTTGTCTATAGTAGGGGATCTGTTATGAGCACTCACCTGATGTGATTAATAGCTTGGCCATATCAAGAGATCTGTTGTGAGGACTGTGAACCGTGATGTAAAGGGAACTGTGGCCACAAGCTGTAAACAGGTTGACGTTACATCCGTAGCGCATAAGCAAATCTGCAGACAGTATGCTACCTTCGTTTAAGGCAATATGGAGGGCTGTTCTTCCATTATTATCTTGCACATCCGGGTCAGCGTCTAACAATAATAATAATAATAATAATAATAATAATAATAATAATAATAATAATAATAATAATAATAATACTGTTCTCCCATAATACTTTATTAAGAACAAAGTATATCAATGTATATTATACAGAAATTAACAGAAGTATCTACTGGGGTTAATATATCCTTGGTATTGTACTAGCATAATAAAGTAATAACACGTACATATTTATATCTCTTTTTCAACATTGTAATATTTTTTGCAGATTTTACATTCAAACGAAGCTGATTTCACAGAACTGTACCCGAGAATAATATCTTTCTTATACAACTATGTTCTAAGTTTCCATGTAAGAATGTTCAAGAATATGTGTTAGATTTTCAGTGCGTGGTTAAAATAACATGTTTGACGTAATTGTTAACATCGCACTGATGCATCACAGTGCCTATTCGTGCATATATTTAGCTGATGTACTGTCAACAACATTTTATTGAATGATTGCAATGTTGCTACAAATGTCCTTTCTAAAATAGAAAGCATAATAGCCTGGGCAATAGTATTCAACGTAATTTTAATTTTTGTTAGTATTAATATGTAGTTACATAGCATTTATGATGCATATAATAATAATAATAAATAATAATAATAATAATGATAATAATAATAATAATGATAATAGTAGTAGTAGTAGTGAACGCATCACAGTACAGTAATACACGTAGTAGTAAGAAGTAATAAATGTAGTATAGATGTAGTGGTAAATTCATACTAATTTTGTTCAAAACTAGAATACACTGGAGATTAGACAGACTAATCCTGCCAACCCCTCCTAAACAGACTCATCCTGCCAACCCTTCCTATACAGTGTAATCCTGCCTATACAGTCTAATTCTGCCAACCCCTCCTATACAGACTCATCCTGCCAACCCTTTCTATATAGCCTAATCCTGCCAACCCCTCCTATACAGTCTAATCCTGCCAACCCTTTCTATATAGTCTAATCCTGCCAACCCCTCCTATACAGTCTAATCCTGCCAACCCTTTCTATATAGCCTAATCCTGCCAACCCTTCCTATAGTCTAATCCTGCCAACCCTTCCTATACAGTGTAATCCTGCCTATACAGTCTAATTCTGCCAACCCTTTCTATATAGCCTAATCCTGCCAACCCTTTCTATATAGCCTAATCCTGCCAACCCTTCCTATACAGTCTAATTCTGCCAACCCTTTCTATATAACCTAATCCTGCCAACCCTTTCAATATAGCCTAATCCTGCCAACCCCTCCTATACAGTCTAATCCTGCCAACCCTTTCTATATAGCCTAATCCTGCCAACCCCTCCTATACAGTCTAATCTTGCCAATCTTTCCTATACAGTCTAATCCTGCCAACCCTTTCTATATAGCCTAATCCTGCCAACTCTTTCTATATAGCCTAATCTTGCCAACCCCTACTATACAGTCTAATCCTGACAATCTTGCCTATACAGTCTAATCCTGCCAACCCTTAATATACAGTGTAATCCTGCCAATCCTGCCTATAGTCTAATTCTGCCAACCCTTTCTATATAGCCTAATCCTGCCAACCCTTCATATAGTCTAATCCTGCCAACCCTTCCTATATAGCCTAATCCTGCCAACCCTTCCTATACAGTCTAATCCTGCCAACCTTTCCTATACAGTCTAATCCTGCCTATACAGTCTAATCCTGCCAACCCTTTGTATATAGCCTAATCCTGCCAACCCTTCCTATACAGTCTAATCCTGCAAACCCTTCCTATACAGTCTAATCCTGCCAATCCTGCCTATACAGTCTAATCCTGACAACCCCTCTTAGACATATTTTTCGCTCCGAAAAAAAATTACACTTTTAAACAGAAAACGTATCCAAAAGTCTTGACTATAAATTGGTACGTGGACAACCGAAACAATTATCACTTGACAGTAGAAAATATAAATCTTGTAGCGAATATTTCCTTTCTGAAATATTTTTCAGAAATCTCAGAATATGTTCATTTAGAAAGAATGGATGTTTGATGGTGGTTTTTTTTTTATCGAGAAGGGGTTCGTAAATAAAGCTATCAATTCATTTTACACTGATATTTTAACAGAGAAGGTCGACGAATTTCATTGGAAAAAAAAAATTCGGTTTATATTGAAATATAATTCATTGGACATGAACGATTTTATTTCTATAAATTTTATCTGTTTTTACCCAATGGCAGTGGGTATTTACTTTTGGCTGGAATGGGTTATCTCCTTGAATTTGACAGAGTGTTTGCCTTTAACCTATCTTTTACCCAGCACTTTATCTGGTTCATATCATTGCATTCCTATAGGTGTATGATGGAAGACCAGTACATGATAGCTACTTTTTCCCTCACTAGTCACTTGTATCTTGATTAGCGGATGCTTTCACCTTATACTGGGATTATAAGTATCTTGATTAGTGGACACTTTCACCTTGTACTGGGATTATAAGTATCTTGATTAGTGGATACTTTCACCTTGTACTGGGATTATAAGTATCTTGATTAGTGGATACTTTCACCTTGTACTGGGATTATAAGTATCTTTATTAGTGGATACTTTCACCTTGTACTGGGATTATAAGTATCTTAATTAGTGGATACTTTCACCTTGTACTGGGATTATCAGTATCTTAATTAGTGGATACTTTCACCTTGTACTGGGATTATCAGTATCTTGATTAGTGGATACTTTCACCTTGTACTGGGATTATAAGTATCTTGATTAGTGGATACTTTCACCTTGTACTGGGATTATAAGTATCTTGATTAGTGGATACTTTCACCTTGTACTGGGATTATAAGTATCTTGATTAGTGGATACTTTCACCTTGTACTGGGATTATAAGTATCTTTATTAGTGGATACTTTCACCTTGTACTGGGATTATAAGTATCTTTATTAGTGGATACTTTCACCTTGTACTGGGATTATAAGTATCTTAATTAGTGGATACTTTCACCTTGTACTGGGATTATCAGTATCTTGATTAGTGGATACTTTCACCTTGTACTGGGATTATAAGTATCTTAATTAGTGGATACTTTCACCTTGTACTGGGATTATAAGTATCTTTATTAGTGGACACTTTCACCTTGTACTGGGATTATAAGTATCTTGATTAGTGGATACTTTCACCTTGTACTGGGATTATAAGTATCTTGATTAGTGGATACTTTCACCTTGTACTGGGATTATCAGTATCTTGATTAGTGGATACTTTCACCTTGTACTGGGATTATAAGTGTACAAAACGTCGCAAAATGTTGCAAGTTCCATCATCTTTTGTCCATTCTTCCACAATAATCAAGACAAACATTATTGCGGAAGCTACGTGACGTATGCAATTCGGACACTGTATTGCCATTATCACAACCGCTTGAACCTCCGTTCTTTTACAGATAAACTGCATTTAACATCATATCTTTTGCACTTTTAATTATTCCGTGTACGCTCTACTTTAAGATAATAAATTTCAATGCATGCGTTTTGCTGTTTGTAAAAAACACCAGTATTCGCAACTCTCGTTTTTCCTTTGCAAATGTGAGAAAAAAAAATCTTCGTTATCTTGCAGGTCATGATCGATATATTCCACACTCGGGATCAAAGGTTCGTGTCTGACGAAAAATTCGATGTCATCTTAACTTTTTATTAGCATGCTAAGACTATTGATTATTATTTAACTTGTATGTATCACAAACTTTACAAAAATATATTCATGCACATGCTGTAATATGTCCAATTTAGCATTACATCATACTAATTATGCTATTTATTATATCTTTTATTTATTTATTTTTTTCTATTTGTTTGTATGCTAATGGACCAGTCTGGTTACTGCCTTAAAGTTCTTCATCTTTGTACTATGTTCCTATGAAAATTATAACAACAACAAATTTGTTTTGTTGAATAAGAGTGTTTCGACAGGTAGTTATATTCGTTTCCTCGTTTATATGCATGCTAAATTCAGACATCGTTGGAAAAAGAATATAATGTTTCCACCTTTCTGTACACAGAGGTCTAAAAATCTTACTGTAAACATGTGTAGGTGGGTCATTTTAAGCTGTACAGTGATAGGTCGTACACTTTGACGTGAGGTGTGCGTGGTCTTTATGACTAATTATATCCGGGACTGTGCCGCGAGATATCAAAACAAGGTATCTATGCTTTATTTACTCGAAGAAACTCCCTCGCACCGTTTAAACTGTCAGTTTAACGTTCATCATGCGCAACAATAATGATAGCAAAGGACATTTATGAACTACGTAAGCGCGTATTACCATACTATGTAGCTATTACTTTCTTTCAACAGTAGTATTGCGTCAACTTCCATCTTAACTCTACACATTTATTTATGCACACACACGATCATAATCATAGAAGCAACAATATTTGCAACAATAGCAACAACAACGCAATAATAATAATAATTATATTAATGTGGCCTCCTTTTCATTTTTCTTTCGTCATTGCAACTGCTATTATGATTTTGTTAAGTTACTGTACTCAAAATATAACAACGTGTAAAGAGTTTTTATGTATTAAAAGAAATTGTACATAGAGTACTCAATATCTCGATATAAACACTTACCACCTTTAAGTAGAGTACTAAAGACCTCGATGTAAAACACTTACCCCCTTAAGTAGAGTAATAAAGATCTCGATATAAACACTTACCACCTTTAAGTAGAGTACTAAAGGCCTTGATGTAAAAACTTACCACCTTAAGTAGAGTACTAAAGACCTCGATATAAACACTTACCACCTTTAAGTAGAGTACTAAATACTTTGATGTAAACACTTACCACCTTTAAGTAGAGTGCTAAAGACCTCGATGTAAAACACTTACCCCCTTAAGTAGAGTAATAAAGATCTCGATATAAACACTTACCACCTTTAAGTAGAGTACTAAAAACCTCGATATAAACACATACCACCTTAAGTAGAGCATTAAAGACCTCGATATCAACACTTACCACCTTTATGTAGAGTACTAAAAACCTTGATGTAAACACTTACCACCTTTATGTAGAGTACTAGAAACCTTGATGTAAACACTTACCCTCTTTAATTAGAGTACTCAATATCTCGATGTAGTCAAAATATGAAGCTTTCATTAAGGCCGTCTGTCCATCGTTATTTTTCAAGTTAATGTTTATTTTTCCTGAAAATTTTAAAATAAAACATAAAATTATCATCCAAGGTATTTTAAAACAATTAGAAACAATTCGTCTTCTCCATTAATATTAACATTACTGATCTTTTTCGTCTTTGGTGAGTTTGAAGTTTTGTAAATACAGCATGAACAAACCTAAAATGACATTTAAAGTGGAAACGTCAGTAACTTTTCTAATTTATAATGAATACATATATCAACACAGTATACATGTATACCTTTCCTGTATGCTAGTGTCATTTGTCTATATATATATATATATATATATATATATATATATATATATATGACACCTTGGATATTTCATGACATCTTAATTTATAAAAGTGACGTCTTCTTAGATTTTAATATATTATCAACACTGATTACATAATGCACGCTGAAAAGAGATAGATATAGAATGGGTACTTACCATACTGTACGATACATAATGGGTACTTGCTATGCTGTACGATATATAATGGGTACTTACCATACTGTACGATATAAAATGGGTACTTACCATACTGTAGGATATATAATGGGTACTTACCATACTGTACGATATATATATATATATATATATATATATATATATATATATATATATATATATATATATATATATATATATATATATATATATATATATATATAATTGGTACTTACCATGCTGTACGATATATAATGGGTACTTACTATACTGTACGATATATAATAGGTACTTACCATGCTGTACGATATATAATGGGTACTTACCATACTGTACGATATATAATGGGTACTTACCATGCTGTACGAGACTATGAACGATGTCCAAGTCAGATTTTTCAACTGCTTCATGTAAAGGCGTATTTCCTTTGTTATCTGCAACATTAGGGTCACTTCCTGCCTTTAGTAGAATAGCCATTATCTCTCGTCTACAGTAACAGGCCGAATAAAATAATGGCGTCCGACCTTTGAAATCAGTAACATTTAAGTTGACATCTTTTTTCTTTATGCAGTCGATCACTTGCTCTATTTCATTTTTGTACACTGCAATATGTAACGCTGTCCTTGAATCTAGCCGGGATAGTGGTTCCTTCATTATGATGAAATATCTTGGTTACCTATGTAATCAATATTTAAATTCAGAAACATATTTTTGTCAACAAATGTCAAGACGGGAGGTAATAATGGTGAGTTTGAAACTTCAAGCTGTGTGAAGCCGGTGAGAAACACGCTATATACTTTTACTACTCTTGGAACATGCAAGACACTTACAAAAAACTGTATTAAGCTAATGACTAGTGACTATTTAAATTCTTTTTTTTTTGCAATTAGGGTCAAACTATATTCCATTATAACGTGTAAACAAGAAAATCATCTAAATCAAATAATACGTATACGGAGTGAGGAGAAGGTAATGAGGGGGAGATATAATTATAAGGTTCCAATTAGTTACTGTATATGGCAGTATATTGTGTTTTGCTAGGTAAGTATATGAGTGTGTGTGTGTGTGTGTGTGTGTGTGTAATTTAGATTTTATCGTAGCTTTAACAATTTTTCAGTCATATCGCTGCGATATCTGCAGTGTGAAAGTTTATAGTGATGTCTAGCACTGAGGCATCATGCCGCAGATATATGGCATGATGTCCGACTCAGCCACATTATCCTGAATCCAAGCCAACCAGTCCTAACACTAACCTCTTAATGGTGAGTGCCAAGCGTGACAGCTATTACTACCATATTTTTCAAGTCTTTGGCATGACTCGGCCGGGATTTGAACCCGCAACCTCCCGCATCCGAGGCGGACGCACTAACCACTTGGCCACCGGAGCGGTTGATGATGCGAGTATAACCCAATACACATGCTTTGTCGTGGACTTTTTTAAAATTCATAATGCAGTTATCGTTTTATGGAGTAAATGAAAGAGCATGAATATGTGTACTGTAAACTTTTCCCTTACGTATTCGATACATATTTTATGTAACGCTTCCATTAAAGATAAGGATGAGAGAGAGAGAGAGAGAGAGAGAGAGAGAGAGAGAGAGAGAGAGAGAGAGAGAGAGAGAGAGAGAGAGAGAGAGAGAGAGAATTTAACTGTATGTAAAAATGGTAGACATAATATATCAATATTCATGAATATACGCCCAAGACATAGAAATTTGTTCAGGCTTCCAATGTAGAAACTGTAAGTTACTTATGTCGCCGTGTGTTTGTGTGTGTGTATATATATATATATATATATATATATATATATATATATATATATATATATATATATATATATATATATATACATATACATATATACATATATATATATATATATATATATATATATATATATATATATATATATATATATATATATACATATACATATATACATATATATATATATATATATATATATATATATATATATATATATATATATATATATATATATATATATAACAAAGATGTACAGACGTGTATGAGTGCATGTACCAATAAGTCTAAGCATCGTTGAAGTGAATATGTTAGCAACAAAATTAAATTCCACGGGAAGCAAAAATCGAGGAAGTTAACTAAATTACTTTTGTTCCTAAGAAACACACAACCAGTGTAAATATTTTTATCCACAGCGACATTTCTGTCAGAATTCCAAATGTAGTATTATAAAGTGGTATTCACAGAGCGGCTGGATAGTTAAATTTTCATTTCTTACCTTTACGGCACAAATACTGCACTTTTATGTATGTATGTATGTATGTATGTATGTATGTATGTATGTATGTATGTATGTATGTATGTATGTATGTATGTATGTATGTATGTATGTATGTATGTATGTATGTATGTATGTATCTATGTATGTATGTATGTATCTATGTATGTATGTATGTATGTATGTATGTATGTATGTATGTATGTATGTATGTATGTATGTATGTATGTATGTATTTATGTATGTATGTATGTATGTATGTATGTATTGCTTGTTAGCATGTCACAAGGAGAGGCAGACAAACAGGCATTGCGACATGTTTAAGATATATCTCTAACATTTTCTAAATTCATAAATATGTTAGCCATTTTAATCAATATACTTAATAATTTTAATAAACATAATTTTTAAATTAAGAAATTGCATGCATGTTGTTTGTTTCAGAACATACGCTCTTCTATCCAATTCAAGTACCGTCATTTTTCGTACCTGCTGAAACTTAGCTATTATCGTTGTGGTTATAACAAAAGGATTATCTAAAAAAAAGAATCGGTAAGAAAACTGACTAAAGAAAACATACTAGAAATGATACTGTTAATACAAACCTTTTTTCTCTTTTGGTCCAATGAAAATTAAAAACGGAAGCGATGAAAATAAATGCAACCGCTCAACTGAAGAACACCACACAGTGTTGAGTGATAAACTATAACCTATGTCATGTGACTTTTACATCATCACTTACACAAACTAATAAGCAGGTCACATGTATAGACCGATAACGTAAGCATACACGATTATAGGATATTCCTTGTCAAGGTCGTGTTGTTGTTTTACATTTGTGTTCAGACGTCGCTATGTAGTCATCACTAATAAATAAATAAATTGTGACGCTTGTTTCGAATCGAAATTTGGACATTGTGTAGAAAAATGCCTGTGTACTTTAGAGAAAAATTCAACGTAGATTACCAGTTGCAAACAATTTAGCTTGTCAAAATTGTGTTTCAAAGTAAATATCTGTGATGTTGAAATGTAAAATACTTCTGGGTTCATTGATTTGAAAGAATTGATAAATATACAATACGTTTTCGTGTTCCAATGAGACTTCTTCACGCACAGACCTATCAAAGTTTACAAATCAACAAGCAAATCATTTTAAGTTGCGTTTAAATTACTAATGCTATCCGTCCTAGTTCATATTGGTATTTCAATTTTCCAAAAGTACAGTTTCGTTAGGCGGTGCTTTCAGTAGAAATTGATAGACCCATGGGAATGTCCTACCCGTGTTAAATATTTATATTCAGTAAATAAAAGTAATAAGATGATTTACTTTATTCATTTTCATAAAATAATATGTATAAATGTGAGTAAAAAAAGAATTTGAACACTAGAATTCGCTTTCGATTTAATAAAGACCTAAATTCAGTATGAATCGGGATTTATGCTATTGAAAATTCTACACACTGTTAACAATAAAATTTTAAAAATTCTCTAGAGAAGCCGACGCAACTGAATATATATTTGAACCGCTATGGGTGTCTGCATATTATCTAAGTTTATGTTGTTTTATCGTCTATTTGTTTACATACTGCTAATATAAAGGTGAGAAAGAAGACGTTGCTAATATAAAGGTAAGACATGCTGCTAATATAAAGGTGAGAAAGAAGACGTTGCTAATACAAAGGTAAGACATGCTGCTAATATAAAGGTGAGAAAGAAGACGTTGCTAATATAAAGATAAGACATGCTGTTAATATAAAGGTGAGAAAGAAGACGTTGCTAATATAAAGGTAAGGCATGCTGCTAATATAAAGGTGAGAAAGAAGACTTTCCTAATATAAAGGTAAGACATGCTGCTAATATACAGGTGAGAAAGAAGACGTGCTAATATAAAGGTAAGACATGCTGCTAATATAAAGGTAAGACATGCTGCTAATATAAAGGTGAGGAAGAAGACATTGCTAATATAAGGGTAAGACATGCTGCTAATATAAAGGTAAGACATGCTGCTAATATAAAGGTGAGAAAGAAGACGTTGCTAATATAAAGGTAAGACATGCTGCTAAAATAAAGGTGAGAAAGAAGACGTGCTAATAAATTTGATTCATAATAGAGATTATTTGAAATTCACAAATAGATGTGATGTGTATATCCTGTTTCCATTGACCTTGTCTACTTGTTATTCACACAAGCGAGAAATAAATATTTACACGAAATTATTTAGTCAAACGTGGAAATATCTTAGCAAAAGAAAAGAATAAAATTAAAGGAGTTACTGGACTTCAAAATTATCATTTAATTGGAAGAAATTTCTACAACTTTATAATTATATAAATATATCTCTACTTAAAAGCAATTGTTTAAATTTTGTATGTATTACTATTTTCACAAAACCACAATTTACTCTGAATATATCTGCTAATACTGACTCATGTACATCCTGTAATACAATGGCATTCGTCTCAGGTTTGATTGATTTAAAAATTATTCTTTCGTCTCGTAGAAAAAAAAGTGCACCTTTAGTGTAAGAATAAGAGTGTCAATCCGTTAAATCTAGAATCAATTACTTAGTTTACCACACCTTTGTAATTGTATACAATTTACATTGGTGTAAACAAATGATGTTGTAGTCAAATCTTAATATGAGCTACTGTCACGACCTTCCGTGGAAATTGCCTAGACTGTTGATAAGTATATCATCATTCATTACCCCCTCCCCACAACCCATATCTCCGCTTCATATATTTCAGTGAAATAAATATTATTTTCCTTCCTTATAATTTATACGAAAGCAGTTCATGCGATTAATACATTATGTTTTCACCAACAACTTAATACATGTACAATGGATGACAAAATTATAAATTTTCTCATATGTTTACCTGTCATCCTGGGCTATTAATTATACTTGTAGATTTTGACAGTACAAAAAGTTTAGATATATATACTCTTGTATGTTCCGCCGAAACCCGTGATGGTTCTCAAAGTGGATGAAAGATTAAGGACAAAACACTACCGATCCTAGTAATGACTGGTGTTGGGGAGGTTAGGCAGTATGATTTATTGTATGACGTAATTGTCTAAACGTTTTAGACATCATAGTAGTGGAGATAGAAATGAAGTACATGTCTTGATATTTAATGGGACTCGATGAATACTCAGGGATAGTGTTGTAAATATTAATAACATAATTAGCTTAAGACTTTGAAAAGCAATATTTCAAATTAATAATTTAGATTACTAGGATATTTATTGAGACCTCCTATGTCATACATTGAAAAGAATAAATAAGTATGTACTCTACGACATTATTTTCAGCGATTTTAGAATCAAAATTGTATGAGTTTTTTGTGAGGGATTTTGTCTGTTCTATTTACAATACTAATGTTCAATTCCTGTTTTTAATTCTTAAACTTTTTTTAGAAATGTGCTTATTTCTAGTTTTATCTTCAAAAAAAATAATTTGTACACCTGTCCTCCCTTCGAGAACACATGGCCTCCAAAGATCGTGTAGTTAAATAGTTTTCAGCACGTAATGGTAAGATAGCTGCAGATGGAGATGAGTTCAATGTGCATTTGAAACTATGAACACCGTGAATCCGGCTACATGTTGGGTAAAAAAAACTGTAGTCAATGACAATGTAAAACAAGTGGTTTTCATTATCAGGATCGACGATCTTTTGGGTGGCGAATATTGAGATACAAAACATTATTAATTTGGTGACATTATTCGGAACCATGGAAATAGCCATGAGTGGACATTGTCAAAATATATGCAAGACAACCAAAGATGATGACCACATGTACAATTGTACAAAGATTAATACCTCATAGGAAATGGCTAAATATGGAGAAAACTCAGGGGGGATCCTATTTTTATCGAATTATTTGATCAGTATGCTGCACACCAATACTCGGAACCTATTTCAACCAAGCATAGATTTTTTTAACAGAATAAAACTACTGGGACCGCTTTTAGGAACGGCAGACCCAGGACAAAGTCCAACACAAATATAAGAACGGCAGAGCCCGGTCAAAGTCCAACACAACTTTAGGAACGACAGAGCACGGACAAAGTCCAGCATAAAATTAGGAACGGCAAAGCCCAAACCAAGTTCAAAACAAATATAGGAACGGCCGACCCCGAACAAAGTCCAACACAAATTTAAGAATGACAGTGCCCGGTCAAAATCCAACACAAATTTAGGAACGGCAGAGCCCGGTCAAAGTCCAAACAATAATTTAGGAACTGCAGAGCTCGGACAACGTCCAACACAAATTTATGAACGGCAGAGCCCGGACAAAGTAAAAAACAAATTTACGAACGGCAGACCCCGGACAACCTCCAACACAAATTTACGAACGGCAGACCCCGGACAACGTCCAACACAAATATAGGAACGGCAGAGCCCAGCCAAATTCCAATACAAATTTAGGAACGGCAGAGCCCGGACAACGTCCAACACAAATATAGGAACGGCAGAGCCCAGCCAAATTCCAATACAAATTTAGGAACGGCAAAATCCGGACAACGTCCAACACAAATTAAATTTAGGAACGGCATAGCTTGGACAAAGTTCAACACAAAGGAAATATGTGTTAAAATACATTAGTGATATCAAAAGTTATTGCAACAATGTGAAAAAATAGAAATGCAAACAGTGTGCATAAATTAACTATTTGGCCAAGAGGTAAGGAAACTTTGGGCTTTAATTCATGAATATAAAGGAAGAATTCATCGCAGAACACTTCTATCTGCAGTTGAAAGAATGTTCTCTATACGAGATGACAGAGAACTGAAGGGTTATTTGTGTTGTATTAAACTGAATCAGAATTTTTATTCCATTACGAAAATATCACACCTATATCTGTAAATATCTTTATTAGTGTCTTTATTATTATTATTATTATTATTATTATTATTATTATTATTATTATTATTATTATTATTAGTAGTAGTAGTAGTAGTAGTAGTAGTAGTAGTAGTAGCATATGTAACAATAGTAGTATTATTATTATTATTATTATTATTATTATTATTATTATTATTATTATTATTATTATTATTATTATTATTATTATTATTATACAAAGAATGGTTTCAGCCAATCAAGACTCTTTTTAAACCGTTGATTTACAGTAAACGGATATCATCAATCGTTTTCAGATTAGTTTTTTTGTTCTAAAAATACGAAAATTGATTAAATTCACAAGTAATGAATAGCTTTGAAACGTACTTTTGATATTGGTGGAAAACCGTTCTAATTCCGTTGCCTTCTTTGCTGTTACGGTTCTGAGTAACAAACAAACTTGCATCATCATCTAACAACAACAAGACAATGACAACAACAATAATAATTAATATAATTATAATTATGATTAATTGAATTCAATACTACACAGTTCTCACAACTGTTATAAAATTAACTATTAGATATCAAATGTATATAGTATAGCAGAACCAGAAAATAAACATTACATCTTCGTTCTTGGTTTGTATTTTTTATTTGTTGCATTAAAGTACTGGAGGTATATAGAAAGTCTGTCAGCAAAGACACAAGTTACTTCCTTTGAAGACCTTGTTGTTTTAAAACTAAACAAAGGAGATACACACACTGATTTACGTTTATGAACCTTGTCTATAATAGTCACTTAAAGAGTATACACGTGCTTTATCCCTTGATGTTATTATGTCAGATAAAAATAAATTAGGAAAAAATGTAACGAAAAAGACAAACGCAAGATCAGAGATTTGATTCACGGGGTTTATGGTGGTGGATTCTATCGTATTGGATTCATGGAAATAACTGACTTCTATCTATAGATGTCTTTACAAGACGTCACCTATCACGTGTTGATGTACCGTTAGGGGCCAAAAAGACCAGCAAACGAACAAAATCCGTGTATACAGTTTACTCAAAACATATAAATAAGCCCATTATAGCAAAGTCTGTTTATACAGTATACTCAAAACGTCTCAAAAAGCACGTCTAACAAAGTCTGTGTATACTGTACACTCAAAACATATAAATAAGCATAATATTTTTGTCATAATTTGTTAGCAAATCAGCATTTGGCTTTCACTTCAGAGAACTTTATAATATTGTAAATTACATAATCGGATGGAGAAATGTCATGTCTATACATGAAGGCGAGCAGTTTGTGGGACGGAACATAACATGACCCAGGGGGTAAATCCTTTCGAGAAATGTCAATCTATACATAAAGGCGAGCAGGTTGTGGGACGGAACACCCAACATGACCCATGTGGGTAAATACTTTAGATAAATCTTATGTCTATACATGAAGGCGAACAGTTTGTGTGACAGAACATCCAACATGACCCAGGGGGTAAATAATTTAGAGAAATGTCATGTCTATACATGAAGGCGAGCAGTTTGTGAGACGGAACACTCAACATGACAAAGGGGGTAAATCTTTTAGAGAAATGTCATGTCTATACATGAAGGCGAGCAGTTTGTGGGACGGAACACCCAACATGACCCAGGGGGTAAATTCTTTAGAGAAATGTCATGTCTATACATGAAGGCGAGCAGTTTGTGGGACGGAACACTCAACATGACAAAGGGGGTAAATCCTTTAGAGAAATGTCATGTCTATACATGAAGGCGAGCAGTTTTTGGGACGGAACACCCAACATGACCCAGGGGGTAAATTCTTTAGAGAAATGTCATGTCTATACATGAAGGCGAGCAGTTTGTGGGACGGAACACTCAACATGACCCAGGGGGTAAATCCTTTAGAGAAATGTCATGTCTATACATGAAGGGGAGCAGTTTGTGAGACGGAACACTCAACATGACAAAGGGGGTAAATTCTTTAGAGAAATGTCATGTCTATACATGAAGGCGAGCAGTTTGTGAGATGTAACACTCAACATGACAAAGGGGGTAAATCCTTTAGAGAAATGTCATGTCTATACATGAAGGCGACTAGTTTGTGGGACGGAACACCCAACATGACCCAGGGGGTAAATTCTTTAAAGACTAACACATTTTAATTGTCTAGAGAGCATATTTTTAATTACGCATAAAAAACACTTGCTCGGGAAAAGGTTCAAGTTGTTTGAAGCTAATATTTGGGGTGGAGGGGTTGTATAGGTGCGTTCTGGCTTCAAATATGCTCCACTACCCCAGCATCCGTCCCTGTATTGCACGAGTATTCTAAGCACGAAAGAGCAATATATATATATATATATATATATATATATATATATATATATATATATATATATATATATATATATATATATATATATATATATATATATATATATATATACATATATACATATATATATATATATATATATATATATATATATATATATATATATATATATATATATATATATATATATATATATATATATATATATATTAGTACATTTATAATCCAACAGTATGCTCTCTAATGACTACGTCAATTGCCTACTATTAATATTTTTAGAAACTTGATCTCTCATAATGTTATTTAGCTCTAAATCTTCTTTTTGTTCTTGTGGTTTTTAATTGAACCAGCAACAATACTTACTTATCTCTGATTTATTAGTATGTACCTTACAATGTATTCCACCACAAATTTACCGTGTCATGCAAATAGATCTGGCATAAAGTACCTGTTAAGCACGGTGCGCTCTGTTCTTATTACCAGCCAAACAGCCACACTGCGGTTAAAGCCGAGTGCAATATTCGTATTATATGTCACTGACACATTAATCACACTAATCACAAAGTACTTTTCGAATTTTAATTCCATCGGAGCTACAGAGTATTTTAAAGAAGGCGTTGAGAGACGGGAGCGAGGTAGAAATTGTTGGGGTCAGATAAATACACAAAAATAAACGTAAATCTTGATAATTTAGCATTATTTTTTTCTTCGTCACTATTTATACTTTTAAGACAGACATTTTATCCTTGATGTTGGATGGTGGACTATAAAAGAAATCTCTTATTTTCACTCTGAGACTCAATCCAACGCGGATTGCTCAGATGGTAGTGATTAGCAAAGACTAACAGCTATGACCACTCGGACACCCGGGGATGGATAGATTGTATCAAAGAGCGTGAGGTTCAGTTATATGTAAAGAAACATTACTGTTTTAGTTTTAATCGTATATTTGCGTCGACACCTTAGCATACTTCAAGTGTACTGCTAAAATAGTATCGCCTATGCAGTCGCTGATGCTGTCTATCGTATTTCGACTGAAGGGTGTAAATTAGGTCAGAATGCCAAAGTTCTCCACGTGAGTCTTCATACGACATACCAATCTTACTGCAACACTTTTTAGCATTTTGATGCAACGATTTATGAAGCAATGTAACAAAATGTATCCGGGCGGGGAATGGATGTATAAAGACAGATTCGTAAATGATGTGTTTATTAATAATGTAATTTAATTATGAAATAATCTAACACCATACTAATGCTAATGAAGTCAACAAGGATTTAACAGAATACTGCGCAGAGTTCAACAATAAACACAACAAAATTATATCGTTCTTAAATGGAAATAATCCGAACAAACAAGTAATCAAGAGAGAATTGACGAATAGAACTTGCAAACATATATAACCGATAAATGGATCACCATGGATGATTTATTTGTATTCATCAATTCAAAAATATACACGTAAAGTTTATCTTCAGATAAGATGAATGTTTGGTTGATTTTCTTTCATATAGCGTTATTCAGTCATATTTTAACCCATTTTCACGCTATGGTTCCTTACTGCAATGAAACCAAAGCATTTCTCCGAGCCAGTGTCGATCGAGATACACGAAACCCAACAGACTTCTACGACTCTCGGTGAATCATCTTAAACTATAGCGTCTGAACATTGCAGTGTATCAGACAAGATTAAGTACGAATACAATGATTTACTATATACCCGCTTAATTTTACATGACTGATCTTGTTGTGTTCGAAACCAATGTTCAAATTGTGATCCCTCAAAAAAATTTCGTATAGCACAATCGGACATAAAATACTTTTGCAACATGAAATAGCGCGCGCGCGCGCGTGTGTGTGTGTGTTTATAACGTAACTTTAATAATTGTAGTCATATCGCTACGATGTCTGCAATGTGGCAATTTATAATGATGTCTAGCACTGGGGCATCATGCCGCAGATCTATAGCATCATGTCCCAACGAACCACATTATCCTGACACTAGGCCGACCAGTCCTAACACTAACCTCCTAGTACTAAGCGCCAAACGAGGCAGACTCTAATGCTATTTTATAAATCTTAGGTATGACTCGGCCATGATTCGAACCCGCGACCTCCCTCATCAGAGGCAGACGCTCTAACCACTAAGGCCACACTATATGTCCAAATAATTAATAATATTCTACTTATCATGATACTACTCTGAGAATTTACTCTGTGAGTGACCATTATCCTGGCTATGGTCAATCCACGGCCAGGGAAATTGGGGTAATTGGTTTATTGCTGCAGGCACTCTGCGCTTGCTGCAAGGAGAAAATTAAAATGAGTATTTTGAGATAACTGCGTCAAAAAAAAACACCTTTTAGCAACGTCTCCTCCGTTCTTACTATGATTAGGTTTCTTTGATGCGCACTGTATGTGCAATCAATCACCATTTTTTTGTTTGAAAGGAAAGGCTATCGTGCGTACTTCGTCAATTCTTAAGGGTTCCATGGAGAATAGGAGTCGAGTTTATTGCATACTT